>JAEOAD010002338.1:0-60159 GCA_036365145.1 Orientallactaga sibirica
GAGCAAAGCTACAGCCAAAAGCCACAGCACACTTCAGGAACTCCTATTAGGCACACTTTGCATATCTTTACAATGGAATCTCAAACCCACCACCACACCTTAAGATCCGCCCCCAGTGACATTGCCTCTAGCAAGGTGATTGCAGATGCAAACTATAAACTAATAAAACACTGAATATATTGGGGCCATATATTCAAACTACCACAGGCCTTAACTGCTAAACCATCCCTCCAGCCCCCATAAATATTCTTTTTTTTTTAAGATTTTTATTGACTTTTAATCTTACATACCAAAAAAACCCCACCTGATATTTCCTCCCCTCCCCCATTCCACTTTAGAACTCTGGTCTCCATCATATCCTCCTTTCTCCATTAGTCTCTCTCTAATTTGATGACATCATCTTTCTCTTCTATTTTGAGGGTCTTGCAAAGGTATTGCTAGGCACTGCAAGATCATGGATATCGAGGCCAATTTCTGTCTGGGCAGCTGCATAGTAAGAGGTCATATCCTTCCTTTGGCTCTTCCATTCTATCTGCCCCTCTTCCGCAATGGTCCCTGAGCCACTGGAAGATGTGACAGAGGTGTTTCAGTGCTAGGCACTCCTCCATCCCTTCTTCTCAGCACTATGTTGCCTTTTGTGTCATCCCAGTGGTCATCACCATCTGAAAAGAGAAGCTTCTCTAGCCAGAAGTGAGAATAGTGTTAATATGTGGACATGAACATTTAGTGTAGTGTCCCCAGGGCAGCTTGGTGGTAATAATATATACCTTTAGTCAGACATGAGCAGGGCTTATACCCCAAGGCTCATGACCTCACCTACCATAGACTTTTACTTAGGGTTTTCAGTACCGGGTATGTATTCCCTCCCATAGAGAGGGCCTTCAGTCCAATTATGGAGCAGTTGGTTACCCCAAGAGTAGACACGCCACTATTGCACCTGTTCAGTCATTGGGCCTGTCTGGCCAAGCTTGAATATTCAGCATCCACTATTTTCACTGTTGATGGCTTCTGTCTCCCATACGCTGCGTGCAGTGCAGCTTTTTCCAGCTTTCAGTTGGCTGGTCTACAGGGAGAAGGTTTTCTGCTCAGCACCAGCTTGCTTTCTCAGTGTCCTTGCCTCTCAGGCATGAGATGTCTTCAGCAATAGGGTCTTACTATCTATTTCTCTAGGGAAACCAAGGGCTTTGGCAAAAGCCTTAATGTTTTGGAGGCTACCGGGACCTCCTTGGCCAACATCTCACTGGAAGGAGTTCCATCCCAGGTACTGAAAATTTTCTAGTAACAGTCTACATCTTCTAGACGTGCCCTTAATCAAAAAGTAGTTTTACATATGTCTTATTGATAATATCTTGAGTTTAGATTGTCCCTCCCCCTGCCCTTTTTGTATGCATTCTCTTCCCATGGCCTTGCTTAGGCCATTCCCCTCCCTGTACTCAGTTCTTCTACTTTTATATGTGTATTACCATACACTTAAGTCCTTCCCTTTCTTCCCTCCCTTATAGCCTTTTACCCACTTACTGGTTTCTGGTACCTATTTTTGGTTCCAGTTCATACACAAGTCTATACATTGGTAGATATGTTCCACTTTGTGAGAGAGAACATGTCATAGTTTCCATTTCTCTCAGCCTGGGTTATCTTGTTAAGTTATAATCCTTTCCAGATCCATCCATGAATTGAAATATTTTCATAATTTTCAGTTTTTTTACTGCTGTGAGAACTCCATTGTTTAAATGTACCACAGTTTATTATCCACTCATCTTGGAATTCTGACATCTTATATGTCTTCCATTGCCTTCTAGCTATTGTGACAAGAGCAACAATAAACATGGTTTTTCCAAGTATTCTAAATGTTAAGTGAGAAGAGTCCTCTGGATATATGCCACACAGTTAGAGCTGGAGTTCTGGTAAATCTATTTCTAGAATATTAGTGTAGATATGTACAAACAATCTGTATCAATGTAGGGCAGAAACTTTGTAATTACAGTCCTCATTTTTGTAACTGGTCACATGGTCCTAGTTAATGGAAGTCCATGTTGTTAGGCCCATGTATAAACTACATCCCTGCCACCATGGCCACTTTGTTCATGGGCCCATTGGGCAATGACAGGGGATGGCTGAAGAAAGACGTTGACCACTATCCACAGAACAAGTCAGCTTATTGACTTGATTATTAAAGTCATCCTCTGGTGAGGTCACTTCTGATGAGCATTCACATGGGACACAAGTATCTTTATATCCTTTGCACATCAAAGAGTTCTATCCACATACACCTTCCCCAAATGTCCTCCTAACTAATTTTCCAATTGTGCTCCTTTCATGTCCCAGACCATCCAGCCAAACCATTAGCTACAGCCCATGGATCAGTGTATAACCACACATCTGGCCATGTTTCTTTTCAAGAAAAATGCACAACCATGTGCACTGCACAAATTTCTGTCCTTTTTGAAGACTTCCTTTCACCACATTCCTTCAGAGTTGTCCCAGAAAGGGGCTGCAGCTGTCCACTTCTGGGAGGTGCCCGCATAACGTGCTGAATCATCTGTGAACCATGCACTAGTCTTCTCCTCCTCAGTAAATTGAACATAGGGCACACCCATGATGCCATAGATAGGTGCATGCTTGGGGACAGAAGGCATTGTGACAGTATAGAAACCATAGAAATTTAGAAACTTCATCATGTAACTTACTTGGTGCCTTCAGGGCCTGCTCAAGCCCAGTCACATACATATCACACCCATTTGATGATGGACTGCTATTGTGCACATCCAACTTTATGGCCTGGTGGGTCAGATAACACCCAGCTTATAATGGGCAGCTCAGATGGCATAGTAATTTTGTGGCCCATTGTCAAACTTTCAGTTTCCACTGAGGACCAATAGTAGGCCAAGAGCTGTCTCAAAGGGAGAATAATTATCTGCAGATTATGGCAGAGTCTTGATCCAAAATCTTAAAGGCCTCCATTGTGATTCACCTATGGGGGCCTGCTCCAAACAGCATCCATATCTGCCACCAACATCTCAAGTACCACTGGATCCCCTGGAACATATGGCCAAAGGGGCAGAGCAGCTTGCACAGCAGCCTGGACCTGTTAAAGAGCCTTTTATTTTTGTTCTGGGCTCCACTGAAAACTAGTAGCTTTCCAAGTTACTAAGTATATGGGATGGAGTAACACTCCCAAATGAGGAATATGCTATCCCCTATATCCAGAAAGGCCCAATAGATGTTGTGTTTTTTTCTTAGTGGTGGGAGTGGTCAGGTGCAACAAGTTATCCTTCACCTTAGAAGGAATATTCCTGCATGCCCCACACCACTGAACTCCTAGAAATTTCACTGAGCTGGAATGTCGTTGAATTTTCAATGGATTTATTTCCCATCCCCTGATGTGCATATGTTGTACCAGAAACTCCAGAATGGTTGCTACCTCGAGCTCATTTGATCCAATCAGCATAATGTCATCAATATAATGGACCAATGTGACACCTTGTGGAAGGGACAGGCGATCAAGATCCCTGTGAACAAAGCTATGACACAGGGCTAGAAAGTTAATATAACCTTGAAGTAAAACAGTAAAGGTGTACTTCTGACTGCCAGCTGAAGGTAAATTGCTTCTGGTGGTCCTTATGGACAGGTATGGAGAAGAAAACATTTGCAAGATCAATAGCTAGTTACCAGGTACCAGGAGATGTGCTAATCTGCTCAAGTAAATATACCACATCTGGTACAGCAGCTGTAATTGGAGTCACCACCTGATTAAGTGTCTGATAATCCACTGTCATTCTCTAGGATCCATCTATCTTCTCATAGGCCAAATAAGAAAGTTAAAGGGAGATGTGGTGGGAACCATCAACCCTGCATCCTTCAAGTCCTTTATAGAAGCATTAATTTCTGCAATCTCTCCAGAGATGTGATAGTGTTTTTGATTCACTATTTTCCCTGCTGTTGGCAGCCTCAATCGCTTCCATTTGGCCTTTCCAACCATAGTAGCCCTCACTCCACAACTCAGGGAACCAATGTGGAGGTTCTACTGGCTCCTAAGTATATTTATCTCAATTATGCATTTTGGGACTGGGGAAGTAACCACAGGGTGAGTTTGGGGACCTACTGGAACCTACTGTCAGTCTAACATTTGCCAAAACTCCATTGACCAACTGACCTCCATAAGCACCTACTTTAACTAGAGGCCTACATTGCTTTTTGGGGTCTCCTAGAATCAATATCAATTCAGAACCAGTGTCCAGTAGGCCCTGAAAGGTCTGATTATTTCCTTTTCCCCAGTGTACAATTACCATAGCAAAAGGCCACAGGGCCCTCTGAGGAAGGATAGGAGTACGCTTAACATTGAAACTTTTGGGGGTTGTAGGAGGGTCCTTCCTTGAGGGGACCCAGCCACCTCTTCAATCAACGGACTCAAGATTTGTAAACTGGATCAAGTCTGGAAACTGATTAAGAGGTCTTGATTCTCTGTTGCTCTAATTCAAAATGGATTTATGTTCTTTTGCTTTGGAACTTTTCTGCTTATACAGATCAATTGTTCATCTTGCGCATCTGCCTTACATGGGTCCTGGGGAATCAAACCTGGGTCTTTTGGCTTTGGAGGAAACCACCTTAACCACTAAGCCATCTCTCCAGCCCATCAAACAGGAACTCAGTACATTTCTTACCTTTTTTTTGGGGGGGGTTCGAGGTAGGGTCTCACTCTGGCCCAGGCTGACCTGGAATTAACTATGTAGTCTCAGGGTGGACTTGAACTCATGGCGATCCTCCTACCTCTGCCTCCTGAGTGCTGGGATTAAAGGCGTGCACCGCCACGCCTGGCTTTCTTACCTATTTTTTTAAATACAGAGTCACTAAATTCCTTGCTCTTCACAAGACCTGACTCAGGGTCACCAAATATATCTACCTCACAGAGTTCTTTAATTAGTTCTCTCCATGGATTATTAGTGCCCTCTTTATTTCCAGTAACAGTGCTCTCCTTATTACCAGTAGGGCCTTTAGTAGCACTGAAGTTGGAAAGCCAACCCCACCCAGATAGCACCAAGCCCAGTAGAGAAATCAATCAATCCTTACAATTCTGTTTCTCTAGAACCACTCTCAGTGTTACTGTTGCAGTCAGGTTCACAGGGCTGGCAGAAATCACCTGACCAAGAGCAGCTTGAGGGGGAAAAGTTTTTTTTTTTTTTTTTTTTTTTGGCCTACAGACAAAAAGAGAAGCTCCACAATGGCAGGGAAAAATGATGGCATGAGTAGAGAGGGTGGACATCACTCCCTGGCCAACATCAGGTGGTCAATAGGAACAGGAGAGTGTGCCAAACACTGGCATGGGGAAACTGGCTATAACACCCATAACCACTCCTCCCCTCCCAATAATACTCTGCCTCCAGGAAGCTTTAATTCCAATTACTATCAGCTGGGAAAACTAGCATTCAGAAGAGCTAAGTTTATGGGGACACCTGAATCAAACCACCACAATCTGCCCCTGGCTGCCATTAACTGATAACTCCTCCCTTATGTGGACAATTCTATCAGCTGAGAAAGCTCAGTCTCAGTTGCTGTTTTGTCATCCAGTGCAAGGAAAACACTTGCCTAAATATTTTGTTTATCATCACATCCCATAAGAACTACTTTCAGGGACTGTAATATGTTCTCTGCTTCATCGAACAATTTGAGGATATCTTACTTTTTCTCTTGTAGGAAATATATTAATCAACAAGAATCTTGTTCAATGCACATGAAGAAAATAGTGACCGTATGTTACTCCAGAATGCACTCTACCTTCAGACATGCCATCCTTATTCATGAGTTATTTTCCCCAGAATTATCCATACAAATGTAAACACAGAAAGAAAATATGTCCATCAATGCCATGTGGGTATGCCATTCCAAACCATATAAAGACATATTGCCATGAATAGTTCATTACCATATTATTCAGCCTCAGTTTCTTTCTATATAACTTTTAAAAGCTTTTAATCTTTCTATGGAAGTATATATTCACCTAAGATAGGAACAATGAGAGGTTTCCATGGATTCACTCCAAGTCCATCATTGTGATCAAACAACTTTACTGGGGTTATATAGTGAAGGCTTGTTTATAGTGTCATGAGTGATTAAAGCCTCTGTACTAACACAAAGTATTGCCTTACCTGGATGACGGCTCTCAGCACATGTGTCAGTGGAGTTCCACACAAAAGTTACTGCCCTCTACAGTCCTGAAGACTCTCATCTATTCCATTATTTTTCTGCTTTTCTAAATAGAGGAAGGGATTTGTGTCTTATAAGTTTCCGGATACTCTGAGTCTGTGTCTCATGAAGTGCCTGGGTCATTGGAATTTTGTGAGATTTTTGAGTTTCTTTTCCCCTGGAGAGATGAGAGCACATGTCCTCATCCCAAATTGGGCTCTGATGGCAGATCCCAATACCAAGTCAATGAACCAATGATTTTATTGGGGGGTCACTTACACTGCATGGAGAGGAATTGTTTGCAGGAATGTGGACACCCCAAAGCTTTCATTTTGGTGGGGCTTCCTTTGTGAAGATTATTCCTTGAATGTTCCTCCATCAGTCTAAGGATGAGGGCTTATTTACAGAGCACAGGACACCAAAGTACCTGCACCACCTAGAAGTCTCATCCCATCATGAATGAGGATTTCCTAGTGGCCACTTCCCAAAGCTCCTTGTTACTGTTGAGGAATATGAGACAATAGAACAGCACTTCAGTGGGGCTCACTATGTCTGGATTACTCCATGGATGCCTGTTCCTCAGCCTTGAGGTGAAGGTTTACTTACAGAGCATGCAGACTCTAAAGAAATCACCTGCATGAAGCTCATTATTCCTTTATCTTTTACTAAGTATTTGATCTGCCCCTGAAATCTGGAGACCTAGTACATTTCTTATATACAGCTGGTGCAGGGGGCACTTGAATGCCAGATGGGAGGGATCTGATGACCTTCCTATGCCTTCTCTCATAAGTAGACCCAGATGCTACAGATAAAGTGGGAAATAGTGGTTTGCACCTTTCAATGTGGAGGAAATTTGCCATACAAAAGTGATCCCCCCCTTAGACAAATCTGGAAGTTACAATGTGGAGAAAGCAGTTACATACTCACAAACAATTGCTTTTTAAAAATATTAGAGAGGAAGAGAAAGAGAGAATGGGCACACAAGAGCCTCCAGCCATGGCAAACAAACTCCAGATGATTGTGCTCCCTTGTGCATCTGGTTGATGTGAATCCTGGGGAATCAAACCAGGGTCCTCAGACTTCACATGCAAATGCCTTAAGCACTAAGCCATTTCCCCAGCTCACTATTGCTTTTTTTTTTTTTTTCTTTTCTGAGTTAGTGTCTCACTCTAGCTCGGGCTGATTCATTATGTAGTCTCACGGTGGCCTTGAACTCATGGCAATCCTCCTACCTCTTCCTCCTGAGTGTTGGGATTAAAGGTGTGCACCACCATGCTCGGCAACAATTGCTTTTTGTACTTTGATTTCATACCACCCTATGCTAATGGAAGAGATTTTTCCAATCTAAAGATTTTCTTGTGTAGTTTTTATTTTATTTTTTTTTTTACACACAGGATCTTACAATCCACACATATGTATAATATGACTAATTCTTATACTATTTTTATTTATTTAATGTTTTCATCTCAGAAAATTGTTTTCTCTAAGGTTCAATAATGTGCCCAATAAGATTAGAGAGCACAGACATGAAAATCTCATTACTTATTTTAGAAGAAATATTTTCAGTTTTGACCATTTATTGTATCTATAATGTTGGTTAAAGGACTATTTTATACAGTTATTATACTGAGATATTTTCTGTCCATGCCTAGTAACTTCAGGATATTGTAATGAAAATAGGTAAAAGATATAAAGGATATAACTGTTTTATGGGAAGATCATGTGACTTATTTTTTAAAGACTATTGTTGAATTTTATTTATAGTTTTTATATGAGAATGACCTTTGTATCCTAAATGAAAACCACTTCATCATGTTTAAGTAATTTCAAATGTGGTATTAAATTATGTTTTCAACTGCTTAATTGATAACTTTTGTCCTTATATTCATCATAAAAATTGATCTATAATTTATGTGTGTATTCTTACATGGTTTTCTTATGATCATCATACTCAATACAAAGAATGAGTTTGGTAGTGTAACAATCTTTGTATTTTGTGTAATAAATAGTATACCAAAAGAGTTAGTTCTTCTTTAAAGGAGTGGTAAATACTGCAATAAGTAAATGCAGTCCTAACATTGTCATTTAGGGAATTTGTTAAGTTACTGCTTCAATTTCATTGCTCATAGTTTCATTTATGAAGTTTATATTATTTTGAATCAATTTTTGGTAGAAGATACTTATCTAGTTATTATTCATATCTTCTATAATTTTTAGATTTATGGAAAATGAATTTTCAAAATATTTCCAAGTGACACTCAAGATTTCATTGTGGTATGTGTTGTAATGTATCCTTATTCATGACCAGTTTCATTAATTTCAATGTTGTCTCAGTTTCCTAATTAGGAGAAGGGTTTACCAATCTTGTATATAAGAGAATGATCTCTGTTTAATTGTCTCTTTGTATTGTCATTTAACTGGCATCGTATTAACTATTCCCTGATGCTTACTCTTCCTTTGTATATATTAACCTTTGTTTTGGTTTGCTATTGTCCTCTAGGCCTAAAGGATCAAGATTTAGTTACTTTTTTGAAGTATATTTATTTTAAGTTATAATATACATATCTATAAATTTAAAAATTCCTTCTCTTTACCCAAATAACATTTCCTTTAATTTTCATTTGATTTGAAGTATGTTTAAATTAAATTCCATCTGTAGTCTTGGACACATTCACCATTCAAAAGTATTTCCTCTATTTTTCATATAATTGCATAGCTCATGGTATTTCTCTTGCCACTAATTTCCATGTTTATGCTATTTTGATTTGATAATCCTCAAGAAATTGTTTAAGTGTTTTTTATTTACAAATGTTGGTTTAGAACCTCTCAGTTCACAGGGAGTATTCATTCCAGTGCTCTTTGGAAGAAAATTCTGAAGAAATATGTTAAGCCTATATAACCAATAATTGTTTTGACTAATTATACACACAAAAAGCAAATACAATTTTACACCAATGTACCTGATGAACATAGACACAAAAATTCTGTGACATATCTCTCTGTACACACCAGTGCATTTCTACACAATGCAATCCTGCACAAGATCTCAGGACACAGACATAACAGCAAGCCTCTTACACAAACTGCTTCTAGCCCAGTACAGACAAAGCTCTTTCTCACCCAGAATGGTCCATCAAGCTGCACTTACAGCCCTGTAAGGCATCTCTTAGGACTTCAAATCCCTCCTCATTCCTCTCAAAAATCAGCTCCAAATGTCCAAAGCCACACAGTTGGGTGTCTAGCAGTAATGATCCCACTTTCCAGTACCAACTTTCCTGTTGCATTCAGGTTCACATTACTGGCATAAAACACCCAACAACAAGTAGCTTGAGGGGAAAAAAAAAGATTTATTTGGCTTATAGACTTGAGGGGAATCTTCATGATGGCAAGGGAAAATGATGGCATGAACAGAGGGTGGAAATCACTTTCTGGGCAACATAAGCTGGATAACAGCAGCAGAAGAGTATGCCAAAGATGGGCAAGTGGAAGCTGTATATAACTCTCATAAGCCTACCCCCAATAATACATTGCCTGCAGGAGGCTTTAATTCCCAACTTGCCATCAGCTGAGGACCTAAAATTCAGAACAAATAAATTTATGAGGGACACCTGAATCAAACCACCACATTAGTAATTGGAAACTAGCTTGAGCAATTGAAGAAGAAAAAGAAATCACATGGATAAAAATTGGAAAGGATGTCAAATAGCCATATGTCCATATGACATGACTTTATACTTATGAGATGCTAAAAGTTCCACCATATCTAGAGCTGATAAAGTCCTTCATCAAAATGACAAAATAAAATGAACATATGGAAATCATTTGCCTTCACATATACCACTGACAAACATACTAAGAAATAAATAGGGACACAGACCCTATTAATAAAATTGAATATTCATAACCAAGAAAGTGAAAGATGTCTATAAGAAAAACATTAAGTTCTGGAAAAGAAATCGAGTTAGACATGAGAAGATGCAAAGATTCCCATGCTTTTGGATTTGAAGAATTAACATCATGAAAAGAGCTATCTTATCAAAAACAATATACAGACTCAATATAATTCCAACCAAAATTCCAGCACAAATAGCCAGTTATGTCCTCAGGAAAAAGAATACTTCTATTGGTAGCAGCATGCCTGGTTTCAAGGTATTCTAAAAGACAAAGTAATCAACACAGCATGGTACTGGCATAAACCAGACACAAGTTGTAGTAGTTTGAATGCATGACCCCTATAGACTATAGAGTATGGTGATTTATTAAAACTTTTGGGGCCTTCCAGGTAAGATGACTGCATAGGAGTCACACCAAACCAGCCTAAGAAGGGATTTAAGCAAAACCACAGCAAAATACACTTTTCTTCTGAAAAGTGAAGAGTATAGGTTTTTAATGGCCACAGCAGAGAAGCAGGAGACACCAAGATCTATCAGAAAGGAGGAAACTGTTCAGAATCCTGCAGAGGTAATTGCAGCCTACATGTATCCCCTCATCCATCCTCCAACCATCAGTACCACAAATCTCTGGTGCCAGGGATGGCATGCTCCAAAAACCCTGAGTCGAGACCCTGTGCATCGCTTGACATGGATCTGACCCCGTGGTCTCCTTTGGCTCATGTAGTTTGGCAAGGACATCTACTTCTTTCAGCCACACAGCTCATGTTTGTTGCCATGATCCTTCTGGTTTTTCTCCTTATCTTGCCTTGTTCTTTCTATTCTGTGAATGATCTGCAGACCAGCCATGACCCCTGGAAGTTAGACTTACTTCAAGCTTCTGATGAGGCAATTTTATGGAATAGTGTTATGCAGGCAATAGATGTGTTCCCCAATCAAACAAAAATGGACTGGAAAGCATTGGGTTTATTACAACATCAGTAGATATTAGGATCCCCCTCAGGCTACTCGTGAGGGGCATAGATTTAATCCTAAAAGCTAGATTCCTCCACACGGTCAATATCAGTGTGACCCTAAGAGTGGGAGAGTGATACTTAGGATCTTGGACAGGAGAGACTACAGAGGAAAATGGGCTGATGAGTTAGGTTTTATGGATTATTTAGCTGTTAGGGATTTGAGATCCTATGACTGTTTATCAAAAGATGAAACAATACAACTTCATAAAGATTTAATTCAGGCATATGCTCAGAAAATACAATTTGGATGCAATGATTATGGTATAAAGAAGGAAAAAGAAAGACTTCCTGAGTTAATTATAATTGAATAATAGGCACCTGTCATAGCCAATCTGCCTCTCACCTTTGCTAACTTGCAGCTGAAAATAGAATCAACATTTAACAAAGAATGAAAAAGAAACCACAAGGAGTTAGTGCCCCATGATTCAAAAAAGAATTGGTCAAAGTGTTTTTCAATGGTGTTTTTCACAATTAATGGTTAACAGTGTTTGCTCATAAAGATTGTAAGGGATGGGACTAACTTTCCTGGAAATATTATGTACTTGTAATTTCAAAGATTATGCATGCATGTCAAATTTGGACACAGTTTTGTTTTTGCCATTTTCCTTCAGAATCCTATTTCCTTGTATGAGAAAAATAAAAGACTGAGGTTTTGTGGCAAGAGGCAGAGAGAGAGAACACAAATTGCTCACTGCTGAAGCCCGACCTGTCAGCTTGTACCCAAATGTCCTACGTTTCATTATCGCTGCTCCTGTTCATACCAGCTTCATGGTCTCACCCCTGTTGATTCTAGGGCTGGACCCTGGCACTCTGGAGAAAGCATTCAGCCCCCCCAGCAGCAGGGCATCCACCACAGCTCATCAGAGCACCAGCTCCAGAACACAACATGGAGGGATAGAGGTGGGCACTCAGCATTGCTAAGATTGGAAACCACCGCAAAAGGTAAGGAGACTGACTGACAAAAAAGCAGGAACATAGGACTGCACTGGAAGTGCTAATCTCTCTTTCCATGTCAGGTCAGGTTATGGGTTATATATTCATGTTTGCTTTACCATTTTCAATTAAGATGTATTTGGGGGTTGACTCTTGTACCCTTTTATGCTTTCAGATAATAGAGCCTTTGTCTTTTTCTTCTGTCATTATTGGGGGCAGGGTCTGATTCACACCCAGGGTGACCTGGAACCCATTTCAGAACAGAAATCTCAACCTCCCAGCAGACAGGACTAAGGGTGTAGAGCAACACACACTCTTAGGGATTTTGGCTTTATAAAGTTATCTGTTTGTTTCAAATCCCCACACTTGCATACACTGTGCTGGTTTTTATTGAATGTGTACATTGCTCACTTAAATTTTAGAATTTTGCCAGTAAATTGCTCCACCCAGCCCACTAGAATACTTGAGCATCAGGAAAACTCAACACCTAGAATTATTTATTTGTTGAGTTGGAGTTCAAGACCTACACTTGACACAAACCCATCAGAAATGACCCCCAGTGAGACTGTTTTAGATGAATTGCATAACAAGATTTCAAAAAATGATTTTATCTGTACTCAAAAAAATCAAAGAAGAAATAAAATGAATCAAAGAGGAAAACAAAGGAATCAAAGAAGAAAGCAGGGATGCAGATATGACTTAGTGGTTAAGGCCATTGCCTGCAAAGCCAAAGGACCCTGGCATGCCCATTTGCTCTGTTTCTCTGTCTCTCCCTGACTCTCTCTATTAAATATAATTTTTAAAAAATTTAAAAAGAAGAAAAGAAAGGAATTAAAGAAAAAAATAAACTCTTGAAGGAATTCCACGGGAACACAGGAAGCCAGCTTACTGAAATAAGGTCATTACAAGACATGAGTAAGGAAATAGAAATACTGAAGAAAAACCAGGCAGAAAGTTCTAGCACTGAAAAACACAGTAAAATAAAATCTCTGTGGAAAGTCTCACCAGTAGAATGGATGAAGGACAGGACATTATATCTAAACTAGAAGACCAGGTGGCAGATCTAATACAGTCCAACAAAGAGAAAGAAAAGCTAACAGGAAGGAAGGAATGGGATTGTTATGATATTCACAACACTGATATCCAGAGATATCTGAAATAAATGATGTCATGGAACAATGGACCTAACAGATATATACAGAACCTTCCACTCAAATACTGCAGAAAACACATTTTTCTCAATATCACATGGAATATCCTCCAAAATAGACCATATATTAGGACACAAAGCAAATCGAAACAAATACAGGAAAATTGAAATAATCCCTTGTACTCTATCTGATGACAATGGGATTAAACTACAACTCAGCAACAAGGAAAACTACAGGGCATACAGAAATCCATGGAGACTAAACAGTACACTATTGCATGATGAATGGGTCATTGAAGAAGTCATAAAAGAAATCAATAAATTCATAGAATCAAATGATGGTGAGCATACAATGACAAACCTTTGGGTCACAATGAAGGCAGACTTAAGAGGAAAATTTATAGCTCTAAGTGTCTATATTAATAAATTAGAGAGTTCACAAGTAAAGAATTTAATGCTTCACATTAAGGCCTTGGAAAAATAAAAGCAAGCCAAACCAAAAATCCATAGTCAGGAAGAAATAATAAAGTTTAGGTAGAAATTAATAAAATAGAAACCAAAAAATAAAAAAAATTCAAAGAATCACTGAAACAATGACATGGTTCTTTGAAAGGATAAACAAGGTTGGGAAGCCCTTAGCAAATCTGACCAGAAGAAAGAACAGACAAAAATTAATAAAATTAGAGGTGAAAAGGCACCATTACAACAGACACCAAAGAAATCAGAAAATCATAAAGACATACTTAATATATATGCCTCTACATTTGAAAATCTGAAAGAAATGAATGATTTCCTTGATTCATATGACCTAAAAAATTAAATCAAGATGAGATAAGCCATTTAAATAGACCTATAAAAATACAGACATCCAAGCAGTTATGAAAAGTCCCCAACTAAAAAAATGTTCATGTCCAAATGGAGTAATTGGTGAATTTTACTAGACCTTCATGGCAGAACTAACACCACTGCTTCTCAAACATTTTGATACAAAGAAAAGGAAGTAATTCTATCAAACCCTTTCTATGAAGCCAGCATCACCCTGATACCAAAACCAAAGAGAACAACAAAAAAAGAAAAAGAAAAAGAAAGGAATAAAAGAAAAAAATAAACTCTTGAAGGAATTCCACGGGAACACAGGAAGCCAGCTTACTGAAATAAGGTCATTACAAGACATGAGTAAGGAAATAGAAATACTGAAGAAAAACCAGGCAGAAAGTTCTAGCACTGAAAAACACAGTAAAATAAAATCTCTGTGGAAAGTCTCACCAGTAGAATGGATGAAGGACAGGACATTATATCTAAACTAGAAGACCAGGTGGCAGATCTAATACAGTCCAACAAAGAGAAAGAAAAGCTAACAGGAAGGAAGGAATGGGATTGTTATGATATTCACAACACTGATATCCAGAGATATCTGAAATAAATGATGTCATGGAACAATGGACCTAACAGATATATACAGAACCTTCCAGTCAAATACTGCAGAAAACACATTTTTCTCAATATCACATGGAATATCCTCCAAAATAGACCATATATTAGGACACAAAGCAAATCGAAACAAATACAGGAAAATTGAAATAATCTCTTGTACTCTATCTGATGACAATGGGATTAAACTACAACTCAGCAACAAGGAAAACTACAGGGCATACAGAAATCCATGGAGACTAAACAGTACACTATTGAATGATGAATGGGTCATTGAAGAAGTCATAAAAGAAATCAATAAATTCGTAGAATCAAATGACAGTGAGCATACAATGACAAACCTTTGGGTCACAATGAAGGCAGACTTAAGAGGAAAATTTATAGCTCTAAGTGTCTATATTAATAAATTAGAGAGTTCACAAGTAAAGAATTTAATGCTTCACATTAAGGCCTTGGAAAAATAAAAGCAAGCCAAACCAAAAATCCATAGTCAGGAAGAAATAATAAAGTTTAGGTAGAAATTAATAAAATAGAAACCAAAAAATAAAAAAAATTCAAAGAATCACTGAAACAATGACATGGTTCTTTGAAAGGATAACAAAGGTTGGTAAGCCCTTAGCAAATCTGACCAGAAGAACAGACAAAAATTAATAAAATTAGAGGTGAAAAGGCGCCATTACAACAGACACCAAAGAAATCAGAAAATCATAAAGACATACTTAATATATATGCCTCTACATTTGAAAATCTGAAAGAAATGAATGATTTCCTTGATTCATATGACCTAAAAAATTAAATCAAGATGAGATAAGCCATTTAAATAGACCTATAAAAATACACACATCCAAGCAGTTATGAAAAGTCCTCCAACTAAAAAAATGTTCATGTCCAAATGGAGTAACTGGTAAATTTTACTAGACCTTCATGGCAGAACTAACACCACTACTTCTCAAACATTTGGATACAAAGAAAAGGAAGTAATTCTATCAAACCCTTTCTATGAAGCCAGCATCACCCTGATACCAAAACCAAAGAGAGAACAACAAAAAAAGAAGAAAGAAAGAAAAAAAGAAAAAAAAAAGAAAGAAAAGAAAAGAAAAGAAAATTACAGACTAATCAGGCTCATAAACATAGATGCAAAATTTCTGAACAAAATATTGGCAAACAGAATACAAGAATATATCAGAAATATTATTCACCCTGACCAAGTAGACTTTATCGCAGAGATGCAGGAATGGTTCAACATATGCAAATCCACAAACATAATTACACCATATAATTGGTCAGAAGAACAAAAATCACATGATCATCTCAATAGATGAAGAAAAGGCTTTCAACAAAATCCAACATCCCTTCATGGTAAAGGTATTACAGAAACTAGTAATACAAGGAATATATCTCAACATAATAAAAGCTCTTTATGACAAACCTACTTCAAACATAATACTAAATGGGGAAAATCTTGAAGCTTTTCGACTAAATTCAGGAATAAGACAAGAGTGTCCACTGTACCCAATTTTACTTAATACAGTTCTGGAACTTTTAGCTATAGCAATAAGGCAAGGGACACTCATAAAAGGGACACAAATTGGAAAGGAAGATATCAATTTATCATTATTTGCAGATGATATGATTGTATACATAAAGGATCCTAAAGACTCTATCAGCAAACTGTTGAAGCTGATAAACACTTTTAGCAATGTAGCAGGATACAAAATAAACACAAGGAAATCAGTAGCTTTTCTATATACTAACAACAAACATGCAGAGGATGAAATCATGGAATTTCTCCCATTCACAATTGCCTCAAAAAATTGCACCTTGGACATAATTGCCTCAGAAAAAAAAAAAAAAAACAATGTACCTTGGAATAAACCTAACCAAGGAAGTGAAGGATCTATACAATGAGAACTTTAAAACACTGAAGCGAGGAATTGCAGAAGACACTAGGAAATGGAAAGACATCCCATGTTCTTTAATTGGGAGAATCAATATTGTGAAAATGTCAATCTTACTAAACGCCAAAGGATCCCAGTTTGATTCTCCAAGACCCATATGAGACAGATGCACAAGGGGGAGCATACATCTGGAAGTTTTAGCTATAGCAATAAGGCAAGAGACACTCATAAAAGGGATACAAATTGGAAAGGAAGGTATCAATTTATCATTATTTGCATGTTCTTTAATTGGGAGTATCAATGTTGTGAAAATGTCAATCTTACTAAATGATATCTTCAGATTTAGTGCAATCACCATTAAAAGTACAATGTCATTCTTCACAGAAATAGAAAAAACAATCCTAAAATTCATTTGGAAGCACACAAAACCCTAAATATCTAAAACAATTTTGGGCAACAAAAATAAGGCTGGTGGAATCACCATACCCAATTTTGAGGCATATTACAAAGCTGTAGTAACAAAAACAGCATGCGACTGGCACAAAGACACTTAGATCACTGGAATAGATGTTAATCCAGGCAGCTGCAGCCATCTGATTTGGACACAAATGCCAAAAATATTCAAGGAGAAAAGATAACCTCTTCAAAAAGTGGTGCTGGGAAAACTGGATATCTATATGTAGAAGGATGAAAATAGATCCTTGTCTTTCTCCATGCATAAGAATCAAGTCCAAAAGGATCAGGGACCTTAATATCAAACCTGAAACTCTAAAACTCCTAGAGAAAGAAAGTAGGGGAAACCCTTCAACATAGTGGCATAGGCAATGACTTTCTGAATATAACCCCAACTGCTCAGGAAATAAAACCACTAATCAAGGAATGGAATCTCATGAAATTATAAATCCTCTGTACATCTAAGAACACTGGGAATAGAACAAAGAGATAACCTACAGAATGGGAGAAAAATCATTGCCAACTATACATATGACAGAAGATTAATATCCAGAATATACAAAGAACTCAAAGAAGTGGACACTGAACATTCAAGTTTGGCCATACAGGCCAAATGACTAAATGGGTGCAATAGTGGCATGTCTGCTCTCGGGGTAACCAACTGCTCCTTAATTGGACTGAAGGCCCTCTCTATGGGAGGGAATACATACCTGTTACTAAAAAACCTAAGCAAAAGTCTATGGTGGGGCTGGAGAGATGGCTTAGCGGTTAAGGCGCCTGCCTGCTAAGCCTAAGAACACTGGTTCCATTCTCCAGCAGTTCCAATGTCCAGGTCCCACGTTTAGCCAGATGCAAAGTGACGCAAGGGTGCAATGCTGCACTTGCCCACAAGTGGGCGCACACATCTGGATTTCATTCACAGCAGATGAGAGACTGCTGGTGCACCCATCTCTATCTGTCTCTCTCTCTCTCTCTCTGTCTCTCTCTCTGTGTCTCTCTCCAAAAATAAATAAAATAATAAAAAAATTAAAAATAAATAAAAAATAAAGTCAATGGCAGGAGAGGTCATGAGCATTAGGGGTATAAAGCCTGCTCTTATCTGACTAAATGTATATATTATTCCCACCAAGCTGCCCTGGGGGCACTACAATTAATGTTCATGTTCACATATTAATGCTACTCTCACTTCTGGTTAGAGAAGCTTCTCTTTTCAGATGGCGATGACCACTGGGATGACCCAAAAGGCAACATAGTGCTGAGAAGAAGGGATGGAGGAGTGCCCAGCACTGAAACACTTCTGTCACACCCTCCAAGGCTCAGGAACCATTGCAGAAGAGGGGGCAGATAGAATGGAAGAGCCAAAAGAAGGGTATGACTTCTTACAATGCAACCACCCAGACAGAAATTGGCCTTGATATCCATGGCCTTGCAGTACCTAGCAATACCTTTGCAAGACCCTCAAAAATAGAAGAAAAAGATGATGGCATCAAATTAAAAGAGAGACTAATGGAGAGAGGGAGGGTATATGATGGAGATTGTAGTTCTAAGGTAGAATGGGGGAGGAGGGAAATATCATGTGTTTTTTGTATGTAAGTATAGAAGTTGTCAATAAAAAAATAATAATTAAAAAAAAAAAAAAAAAGGGGGTTATGGAACTAAATAGAGTTTTCAAAAGAAGAAATACAGATGGCATATAAACATCTACAAATCTGTTCTACATCAATAGCTATCAGGGAAATGCAAATTAAAACTACTTTGTGGAACTGGAGTGATGGCTTAGTGGTTAAGTTATTTGCCTGGAAAGCCAAAGGATCCCAGTTTGATTCTCCAAGACCCATGTAAGACAGATGCACAAGGGGGAGCATACATCTGGAGTTTGTTTGCAGTGGCTGGAGGCCATTGCATGTCCATTCTCTCTCTCTGTCAATAAATAAATAAAACAGAAAAAAATAAAAATAAACTACTTTAAGATTCCATTTCACTCCTGTCAGAATGTCTATCATTAAGAAAACAAATGACAATAAATGTTGGTGACAATTCAGAAAAAAGGAGAAAACTTCTACACTGTTGGTGGGCATGTATTCTTGTACAGCCATTGTGTAGGTTCTTGAGACAGCTAAAAATAGATTTACCATATGATCCAGATATATAATTCCTACAAATTTATCCTAATGACTCTTCTCACTACCTTAGAGATATTGTGCAACCATGTTCATTGCTGTTCTATTCACAATAGCTAGAAAATGGAACCAGCCTAGATGTCCCTCAAAAGATGAGTGGATAATAAAGATGTGGTACACAATGGAGTTCTATTCAACAGTAAAGAAAAATGAAATTATGAAATTTGCAGGGAAATGGATGGATCTGGAAAGGATTATACTTAGTGAGGTAACCCAGGCCCAGAAAGCCAAACTTCTCATATTCTCTCTCATATGTGTATCCTAGCTACAAATGTGTGGACTTGTGTGTGAACTGGAACTAAAAATCAGTAGTAGAGACCAGTAAGGTAGAAAAATGCTATAAGGTAGGGGAAAGAGGGAAGGACATAAGGGGTTGGTATTGTATATATGTAAGTAGAAGAGCAGATTATAGAGAGTGGAAAGGCCTAATCAAGGCCAGGAGAAGAGATTGAGTAAAAGAAGGGTGGGGAGGGTCAATCAAAATATTCTGAAAAGGCCTATGGAAACTTACTTTTTTGGATAATGGCACATCCAGAAGCCACAGATTTTTACTAGAAAATTTTCAGTTCCAGATATGGGATAGCTTCCAGTGCATTCTTGGTGAGGGAAGTCCCTGTTGCCTCCAAAGCATTACAGGCTATTGACCAGGCCCTTGGTTTCTCATGAGTAACAGATGGTAAGACCCTATTACTGAAGATTTCACATGCCTGGGCAGTAAGGTAACTGAGAAATCAAGCTGGGGCTGAGCTGAAAACCTCCTCCCTATAGACTGGCTGACTAAAAGCTGGAAAAAGCTGCAGTGCATGCAACCCTATGGGAAACAGAAGTCATCAGCAGTGAAAACAATAGACACTGGAAACCTCAAATTTAGACAGACAGGCCAAATGATTGAACAGGCATACTCGTGGCATGTCTGCTCTAGAGGAAACTAACTGCTCTCTAATTGGACTGGAGGCCCACTCTATGGGAGGGAATACTTGCCTGGTACTGAAAACCTAATCAAAAGCCTTTGGCAGTGGAGATCATGAGCCTTAGAGGTATAACACTTGCACTTTTTTGGTTAAATGCATATATTATGCTCACCAAACTGCCTAGTATACACTAATCTTAATGTTCATATTCATATACTAATGCTACTCTCACAGAGAAGCTTCTCTTTTAAGATGGTGATGACCACTGGGATGACTCATAAGGCAACTTAGTGCTGAGAAGTGATGGAGGAGTGCCCAGCACAGAAACATCTCTATCACACCCTCCAAGACTCTGGGTCTGGAAGAGATGAAAGAAAGAATGTAAGAGGCAAAGGAAGGGTACCACTTCTTACAATGCAACTGTCCAGAAAGAAATTGGCCTCGATATCCACGACTTTGAGAGCCTAGCAATACCTTCACATGACACTCATAATAAGAGAAAAAGATGATAACATCAGCATAAAAGAGAGACTAACACAGAGAGGGAGGGTATATGATGGACAGTGGAGTTGTGAAGGGGAATGTGAGGGAGGGGAGGGAATTATCATGGTTATTGTCTGTAAGGATAGATGTTGTCAATAATAAAATTATACAAAAAACCCCAACTTGTAACTTGGATCTTCAGGTACCTGGCTAGAGTAGTTGTCACTGGGCACTGATGCTGGAATCCAGCTCTACAATGTCACTGGGAGCAGATCTGAATTCCAGTCAAAAGCTATGCAGAGAAGTCTGAGCTCTGGAACCTGCCCTACTGCTTGCTTCTGAGTTTGTGCTTGCTGCTTTTCATTCCTGCTCACTGTTTGGTTATTTCTCTTTGCTTGGATAAATGGAAGATTATTCTCCCACAATTAATACAACTCTCCACTCCCCCTGATCTGAGAGTTTGAAATAAATCTCTACCTCATATAATCAGTGCCTTGTTTGGAATTTCATCCAGCAATGTGAAGCTGACTACATTAGTCAATGAAATAGAATAGAAGACCCAGTATAAGTTATATTTACTACAGCAACCTGATATTAGACCAAAATGCCAAATATTGCACTGGAGAAAAGTCAGGATTTACAACAAATTGTGCAGAAGAAAATAGATAACCCCACATGGAAGAATGGATCTAGAACCTCTTCTCTCTCCCTGAACAAAAATCAACTCTATATGGATCAATGATCCCAATATGATACATAGAAGTTTGAAATAAATGGAAAAAATTTAGAAAAATTTTCCATGATACAGACATAGGGAACGACTTTCTCAATGACATTCTAGTAGCCCAGGTAATTAGACAAACACTCCACCATTGGGATTTCATAAAAATAAAGAGCCATTGTACAACTAAGAAAACCATCAACAGCCAATAGACAACCTACAGAGTGGGAGAAAATATTTTCCACCTATATAAATGACAGAGATTTTATATATAGACTATACAAAACCTAAAAAAACCTAAGCAATAAAAATTCAATCAACCCAGTCAAAAATGTGAAAGGGAACTGATCAGAGAGTTCTGAAAGGCAGAGATATAAATGGCTAATAACCATTTAAATAACTGTTTGACATCTTTATCCACCAGTGAAATATATATCAAAATTACTTGGATATTCCATTCCACACCTGGGAGAATGACTGCCATTAAAAAAATGAGTCAGAGCCGGGTGTGGTGGCACACACCTTTAATCCCAACATTCGGGAGGCAAAGGTAGGAGGATCGCATGAGTTTGAGGCCACCCTGAGATTACATAGCGAATTCCAGGTCAGCCTGGGCTAGAGTGAGACCGTACCTTGAAAAACCAAAAACTGAAGAAAAAAAAAATTAGTCAGGAGAGGTGCCGTAGTGGTTAAGGTGCTTGCCTGCAAACCCTAAGGACCCAATTTTGATTCCCCAATACCCACTTAAGCCAGATGCACAAGGTGGCATATGCATCTGGAGTTCATTTGCAATGGCTGGAGCCTTTGCAGGAAGATGGATTGTCCTTTCAAAATTATACTAAGTGAAATTATTCATGCTCAGAAAGATGAAAGCCACATGTTTCTCTCATATGTGGATATTAACATTGAACAGTATTGTTTATAACTTGTAGAAAGTATCAGTATTGCAAATAAGGGAGGTAAAATGAGACTTGGAGAGAGGAGAAGACAGATTACTGGATGGTTAAGTGGAGGGCCAGAATACAGCACTGGAAGGGTCTTGGGGAAACAGGGGCGGGGGAGGAAAGAAGGAAGGAAGGAAGGAAGGAAGGAAGGAAGGAAGGAAGGAAGGAAGGAAGGAAGGAAGGAGGGAGGAGGGAAGGAGGGAAGAGGAAGGAAGGAGGGAGGAAGGAAGGAAGGGAGGGAAGGAAGGAAGGAAGGAAGGGAGGAAGGAAGGAAGGAAGAAAAAGAGTTAGTAAGTGAGTGAGAAATTGGATAGATATACAAAATCAATGATGGCCTGAGGCAGTCCCATACAAAACTACCTCTACTTAGATAACTAAAAGATACAAGTCTTCAAAAGAGAGAGAGATACCGAGATAGCAAAATGGATAGTTTTGGTAGTTGAACTTTTCAGCAGTACACAAAGCTTTACCCTTAAACCTAGACTGTTACAAGTAAATCTTATTGTCACAATTAGGACATCCTGCACAGGGAGCTGTTAGTCAGGGAGGCCCCTGAGGCCCCAAAACAATGAAGGCTGTAGACAAAGCACTTGGTTACACCCCAGAACACTATGGTAAGATAATTTTGGTGAAAAACCACAGATTTTGTTCACAGGACAATGAGAGATTATTCTGCTACTGAAATGGAAGCCAGTTCCCTAATAGATAGGTCTCATGCTTCTGGAAAGAGCAATTCAAGATTCTGTGAGAAAAATGATGTCAATAGCATGACCAAGCAGTGGATACTGCAAGTACAAAATCCACTATCCAGGCAAGATGTACCTATCAGAGCAATTGTACCATATAGGAAGGGAATTTATACTTAGTACTGAGAACTAAGTCAGAAGCCTATGATTTAGAAGGTCATAGACCCTAGAAGGAAGCCTTCACTGGTTTTTGGCTCAAAGGAGAGGTTCAGCCCATCAAAATGTTCCCATTTATCTGATCCATACTTCTTTCAGTCTTGGCTAGAGAATTTACTTTATATACATGGGGCAAATACTGGGGAGACCTCAGTTCTCTCAATATAAGATGGAATAAAGCCAACTGCTTAGCATGAGTTGTGTCATCACTGTCCTATCTACCAAGGCACAGGAAACTTCAGAGCAAGTGTGTTGGATTAAATATGTGTTTCATTCTTACTTCCAACCTAACAACCTCCTCCAAGAAGATGGCAGTAGACATGAAGAGACTCAAAACATATCACAGCAGAAAATTTAGAGGCTTCATAAGTCTCAACAAGAAAGAAGACATATAATGCATCATCCAAGACCCAGGGAATATAATGGGAGAAGGGGAAGAATGAATATAAGAGGCACAGGTGGAAAGGTGTATTCTCAGGCACTATCCCCTGTCCCCCAGAGACTGGCATGTGTATTCATGACCCCACAATGAATACAAATCTGCCCCATTGAGGTTTATGTTTAGTGGAATGGGAAGTGGAAAGAAGGTACATAAGAGTGTAACCTGATATGAATATGGCCAATTTGCATATATTCATATATTAAAGTTTATCAAAACTTTAATATCAAAACAAGAGTTTATCTTCTGAAATTTGATAACAAAGGAGGTGGTTAGAAGTACCTGACAGAGTACATTTCCCACAGTTTGAAGTAAGATTTTGATATGATGTTCCTTTTTCCATTACATGAAATCACTTTATTTTCATTATCTCCTGGGAGCACACCATGAAATTTGTACTTAAAAAATTTCAAAGCCTATTTTAAATTTTGGGAGAGGATGGGTGCACCAGGGCCTCTAGACTTTACAAACAATCTCCAGATGCATATGCCACTTTGTGGATCTGACTTTACATGGGAACTGGGGAATCTAACACAGGTGCTTAGGTTTTGCAAGCAAGTATCTTAACCAATGAGCAATCTCTCTAGCCTCTAAAAGCCTCTTGTAATCATTAAGTTTTAAATGTTTTATTCATGCTTGTTCCCTTAGTGAATTTTTTTTGTGAATGTTTTAAGGCTTTAGTTTTAATGAAGAGTACTGAATATTGACCTTTAATAAATTTTAATTACATCCAACTTAGTTGTTAATGTATCATATTTCTTTAAGTTTTAAAATTATGACTTTCTGGACTGGAGAGATTGCTTAATGGTTAAGGCACTTAGTGGCAAAGCCAAAGGACCCAGGTTTGATTCCCCAGGACCCATGTAAGCCAAATGCACAAGGTGGCACATGTGTCTGGAGTTTGTTTGCAGCAGCTGGAGGCCCTGGCACACCCATTCCTTCTCTCTGACTCTTTCTTTCTTTCAAATAAATAAAAATAAAGTTTTTTTTTTTTTTTTTCGAAGTAGGGTTTCACTCTGATCCAGGCTGACCTGGAATTAACTATGTAGTCTCAGGGTGGCCTCGAACTCATGGTGATCCTCCCACCTCTGCCTCCCAGTGCTGGGATTCAAAGGGGGTGGGTTTATAAACATTTGGGGAAGTTGAGATTTTTTTAATTATGCCTTTCTCTCAGCATAGTTTACCTTTACTGTTGTGCTTATCTTTTATTTTATTTATTTATTTATTTATTTATTTTTAATTTTATTTATTCTTATGTATATTATTCTGGTTTTACATTCATAGTGGTCACTCCATTATCCTCCTCCCTGTTCTCCCTCTTCCATGGGGACCCTTTCAATGGGGAATGTGGGTCTGCACATTGTGGGGCTCAGTGAGGAGCTAGGGGGATACCATTGCCAAGTCTCTGTGCACAATGCCCCAACTTGTGGCTCTAACATTCTTTCTGTCCATCCTCTTACTAGCAAGGACTAAAATTTCTGCCTGAGCCACATTGGGGTATTTTTTTTATTTTATTTCATTTTTTTATTGACAACTTCTATACTTAGATACAAAAATCGCATGATATTTCCCTCCCCCATTCCCCTTTAGGACTCCAATCTCCGTCATATCCTCTCCCTCTCTCCATTAGTCTCTCTTTCAATTGGATGTCATCATCTTTTTCTTCTATTATGAGGGTCTTACAAAGGTATTACTAGGCAGTGCAAGGTCATGGATATCAAGGCCAATTTCTGTCTGGGCAGTTGCATTGTAAGGAGTCGTACCCTTCCTTTGGCTCTTACATTCTTTCCGCCCCCTCTTATGCAATGGGCCCTGAGCCTTGGAGGGTGTGACAGAGATGTTTCAGTGCTGGGCACTCCTCCATCCCTTCTTCTCAGCACTATGTTGCCTTTTGGGTCATCCCAATGGTCATCGCCATCTGAAAAGAGAAGCTTCTCTAACCAAAAGTGAGAGTAGCATTAATATGTGAATATGAAGATTAAGTGTAGTGCTTTCAGGGCAGCTTGGTGGGAATAGTATATACATTCAGCCAGACAAGAACAGGCTTTATACCCCTAAGGCTCATGACCTCCCCTGCCATAGCCTTTTGCTTAGGTTCTTCAGTACCAGGTATGTATTCCCTCCCACAGAGAGGGCCTTCAGTCCAATTATGGAGCAGTTGGTTACCCCATGAGCAGACATGCCACTATTGCACCCATTCAGTCATTGATTTTATTTTATTTTTATTGACAATTTCCATGATCACAGACAATAAATCATGGTACTTCCCTCCCTGCCCCCCACATTCCCCTTTGCATCTCCACTCTCCATTGTATCCCCTTGCCCTCTCAATTAGTCTCTCTTTTATTTTTATGACATCATCTTGTCTTCCTATTATGATGATCTCATGTAGGTAGTGTCAGGCACTGTGAGGTCATGGATATCCTGGCCATTTTGTGTCTGGGAGAGTGCATTGTAAGGAGTCCTACCCTTCTTTTGGCTCTTACGTTCTTTCTGCCACCTCTTCCTCAATAGAATCTGAGCATTGTAAGATATGATAGACATGTTTCAGTGCTCAGCACTCCTCTGTCACTTCTCACCACTATGATGCATGTGTCATCCTAAGATCCTTGCCATCTGAAAAGTGAAACTTCTCTAATTGAAAATGAGAGATCATTAATAGATATGGGTATTATGTTTAATATCCATATCTATTAATATATTAACACCTATTAATAGGGTATTAATATTACAAGTGCTAACCAGGCAGTTTGGTGACATATGTACATTTAGGCAGACACCAGCAGACATTACATGTTTAGGGTTCTTGATGTACCCTATCAAAGGTCTTCAGTATCAGGCATGTATTCCCTCCTGTGAAGCAGACATCCAGTCCAATGAGAGAGTGGTTGGTTTTAAGCATAACAGACATGCCACTATTGCACCCATTGCCTCATTTGCCCTGACTGGCCAACTTTAAGACTTGCAGTGTCCACTGTTGTTTGTCTCCACTGGTGAATTCACTCTCTCCCATGGAGCTGCTTAGTTTTATCCAGCTTTCTGTCAGCTGGACTATAGTGAAGAGGTTTTCAGGTCATCTCCAGCGGGATTTCGCAGTGACCTTGCAACCCAAGCATGTGGAATCTTCAGCAATAGGATCTCACTATCTACTCCTGGTGGGAATCCAAGAGCCTTGGCAATGGCCTATAATGTTTTGGGGGCATCAGAGATCTCCCTGGCCAACAATTCACTGGAAGTTATCCCATCCCTAATACTCAAAATTGTCTAGCAATAATCTACGGAGTCTGGATGTGTCAATGTCCAAAAAAATATGTTTCCATATCATTTATTCATACCATGTTAGACTTTGATTAACCCTCCCCACACCTTTCCTTTGCTCAATCTCTTCCCCTAACCTCACTTAGGCCTTTCCACCCCCCGTAATCTGTTCTTCTACTTTCATATATACAATACCATC
Source organism: Orientallactaga sibirica (assembly GCA_036365145.1). Lineage (NCBI taxonomy): Eukaryota > Metazoa > Chordata > Mammalia > Rodentia > Dipodidae > Orientallactaga > Orientallactaga sibirica. The sequence continues at coordinate 26,989 of JAEOAD010002338.1, forward strand.
CCCCTAATCCCACCCCATTTCTCTATCCCTTATATCCCCTTTCTAGCTTACTGGACTCTGATACTGAGTTTTACTTCAACTCACATACAGGTCCAAACATTTGTAGCTAGGATCTATATGAGAGAGAACATGTGAAACCTGACTTTCTGGGTCTGGGTTACCTCAGTAGGTATAATATTTTCCAGGTCCATCCATTTCCCTGAAAATTTCATATCATTTTTCTTTACTGATGAATAGAACTCAGTTTTATAAATGTACCACATCTTAATTATCGACTCCTGAATAGAGAGGCATCTAGCTTGCCTCCATTTCTTAGCTATTGTGAATAGAGCAGGAATAAATGTGGATGTGCAAATATCTCTAAAGTAGTGTAACAAGTCCTTAGGATATATTTGTAGGAGTGGTATAGCTGGGTCATATGGTAAATCTACTTTTAGCTGTCTCAGGAACCTCCACACTGATTTCCATAATCACTGAATCACATTACATTCCCACTGGCAGTGTAGAAGGGTTCCTCTTTTCCTGCATCCTCCCCAACATTTATTGTCATTTATTTTCTTGATGATAGCTATTCTGACAGGAGTGAGATGGAATCTCAAAGGAACTTTAATTTGCATTTCCTGATGGCTAAGGATGTAGAACACTTTTGTAGATATTTATATGCCCTCTGAATTTCTTCCTTTGAGAACTCTCTGTTTAGTTCCACAGCCTTTGTTGTTGTTGTCGTTGCCATTGCTGGTTTGACGTTCAAGGTAGAGTCTCACTCTAGCTCAGGATGACCTGCAATTCACTATGTAGTTTCAGGATGGCCTTGTACTCACAGCTCCTCCTACCTCTACCTCTCAAGTGCTGGGATGAAAGGCGTGCACCACCATGCCTGGCTCCATAGCCCATTTTTAATTGAGTTGTGTGATCTCTTATTATTTAGTTTGTATATCATAAATCCTCTGTCAGATATATAGCTGGCAAAGATTTTCTCCCATTCTGTAGGTTTTCTCTTTGCTCTATTCACACTGTCCTTTGCTGTACAAAAGCTTTGTAATTTCATGAAGTCCCAGTGGTTGATTAGTGGTTTTGTTTCCTAAGAAACTGGGGTTATATTCAGAAAGTTGTTGCCTATGCCAATATATTGAAGGGCTTCTCCTACTTTGCCCTCTTGCAGTTTCAGTGTTTCAGATCTAATATTAAGGTCTTTGATCCATTTGGATTCAACTCTTGTACATGGAGAGAGATAAGGATCTATATTAATCATGTTACATATAGATGTCCGGTTTCCCAGCAACATTTGTTGAATAGGCTGTCTTTTCTCCAATGAGTACTTTTACCATTTTTTGTTGAAGATCGAGTGGCTGAGCTACCCAGACTTATATCTGAGTCCTCTATTCTGTTCCATTGATTTCTGTGTCTGTTTTTGTGTTAGTACTATGCTGTTTGCTACAATAACTCTGTAATATATGTTAAAATCAGGTATGGTGATACCAGCAACCTTATTTTTGTTGCACAAAATTGTTTTGGATATTCAAGGCTTTTCTGTACTTCCAAATGCACTTTAGAATTTTATTATTATTACTATTTCTGTGAACAAAACCATTGGAATTTTGATGGGGATTGTGTTAAATGTGTAGGTTGCTTTTGGTAAGATTGATATTTTGACAGTATTTATTCTTCCATTCCATGAACATGGGGTTTTTTCCAATTTCCTAGTGTTTTCTGCAATATTGTCTTGAATTTTTTTTAAATAAAGTATTTTTATTTATTATTTTTGGAGAGAGACACAGAGAGAGACAGAGAGAGAGGGACAGATAGAGATAGGCACACCAGCAGCCTCTCAGCTGCTGTGAACGAAATTGAGATGTGTGCGCCCCCTTGTAGGCAGGTGTGGCATTGCGCCCTTGCATCACTTTACATCTGGCTAAACGTGGGACCTGGAAATTGGAACCAGGTTCTTAGGCTTAGCAGGCAGGCGCCTTAAGCACTAAGCCATCTCTCCAGCCCGTGTCTGGAATTTTTTAAGTTTTCACTGTAGAGATCCTCCATTTCCTTCATTAGGTTTATTCCAAAGTACTTTAGTTTTTTAAGGCAATTGTGAATAGGAGTGATTCACTGATTTTATTCTCAGCATGTTTGTTGCTAGTATATAGAAAAGCTACTGACTTCTGTGTGTTTGTTTTGTACCCTGCTGCCTTGCTAAAAGTGTTGATCAGCTCTAACAGTTTGCTAGTAGAGTTTTTAGGGTCCCTTATGGATAGAAGCATATCATCTGCAAATAATGATAATTTGATCTCTTCTTTTCCAGTTTATATACCTTTTATGTGTGTCTCCTGCCTTATTTATATAGATAAGCCTTCCAGTACTATATTAAATAAAAGTGGGGACAGTGGACATGCTTTCCTTGTTCCTGATTTTAGTGAAAAAGCTTCAAGTTTTTCCCCATTTAGTATTATGTTGGCTATAGGTTTATCAAAAATAGCCTTTATTATGTTGAGATATGTCCATTTTATTCCCAATTTCTGTAGGACTTTTATCATGAAGGGATGTTGCATGTTGTCAAATGCCTTTTCTGCTTCTATTGAGATGATCATGTGATTTTTGTCTTGTGGTCCCTGTATATAGTGTATTACATTTATTGCTTTGCACATGTTGAATCATACCTGCATCTCTTGGGTAAAGCCTAGTTGGTGGGGGTAAGTGATCTTTCTGAGATTTCTGTTTGCCAATATTTGTTGAGGATTTTTGCATCTATGTTCATAAGGTAGGTTAGTCTACTTTTCTTTTTTTTTTTTTTTTGGTTCTGTCTTTGTCTGGTTTCAGTATCTGGCTGATGCTGGCTTTGTAGAAGGTAGACTTCCTTCCGTTTTTACTTATGAAAAGTTCTGAGAGGCATTGATGTTCTTTCTCCTCTGAAGGTCTGGTAAAATTCACCAGTTAATTCATCTGGACCTGAACTTTCCTTAGTTCGGAGATGTTTTATAACTGCTTGGATATCTCTACTTGTTATAGGTTTATTTAAGTGTTTAATCTCATCTTGATTTAATTTGGGTAGGTCATATAAATCAAGGAAATCATTCAATTCTTTCAGATTTTCAAACTGAGGGGAATATATATTCTTAAAAGATGTCCTTATGATTTTTTGAATTTCTTTGATATCTGTTGTAATGGTGCCTTTTTCATCTCCAATTTTACTAATTTGTTTCTCTTCTCTCTTCTTTTGGTCAGATTTCTCAGGGTTTGTCACTCTTTTTTTTATTATTATTATTTTTATTGACTTTTAATCTTACAAACCAAAAATACCCCACCTGATATTTCCCTCCCCTCCCCCATTCCACTTTAGAACTTCGGTCTCCATCATATCCCCTCCCTTTCTCCATTAGTCTCTCTCCTAATTTGATGACATCATCTTTCTCTTCTATTTTGAGGGTCTTGCAAAGGTATTGCTAGGCACTGCAAGATCATGGATATCGAGGCCAATTTCTGTCTGGGCAGCTGCATAGTAAGAGGTCATATCCTTCCTTTGGCTCTTCCATTCTATCTGCCCCCTCTTCTGCAATGGTCCCTGAGCCACTGGAGGATGTGACAGAGGTGTTTCAGTGCTAGGCACTCCTCCATCCCTTCTTCTCAGCACTATGTTGCCTTTTGTGTCATCCCAGTGGTCATCACCATCTGAAAAGAGAAGCTTCTCTAGCCAGAAGTGAGAATAGTGTTAATATGTGGACATGAACATTTAGTGTAGTGTCCCCAGGGCAGCTTGGTGGGAATAATATATACATTTAGTCAGACATGAGCAGGCTTATACCCCCAAGGCCCATGACCTCACCTACCATAGACTTTTACTTAGGTTTTTCAGTACCGGGTATGTATTCCCTCCCATAGAGAGGGCCTTCAGTCCAATTATGGAGCAGTTGGTTACCCCAAGAGTAGACACGCCACTATTGCACCCGTTCAGTCATTGGGCCTGTCTGGCCAAACTTGAATATTCAGCATCCACTATTTGCACTGTTGATGGCTTCTGTCTCCCATATGCTGTGTGCAGTGCAGCTTTTTCCAGCTTTCAGTTGGCTGGTCTACAGGGAGAAGGTTTTCTGCTCAGCACCAGCTTGCTTTCTCAGTGTCCTTGCCTCTCAGGCATGAGATGTCTTCAGCAATAGGGTCTTACTATCTATTTCTCTAGGGAAACCAAGGGCTTTGGCAAAAGCCTTAATGTTTTGGAGGCTACCGGGACCTCCTTGGCCAACATCTCACTGGAAGATATTCCATCCCAGGTACTGAAAATTTTCTAGTAACAGTCTACATCTTCTAGACGTGCCCTTATTCAAAAAAGTAATTTTACATATGTCTTATTGATAATATCTTGAGTTTAGATTGTCCCTCCCCCTGCCCTTTTTGTATGTATTTCTTCCCATGGCCTCGCTTAGGCCATTCCCCTCCCTGTACTCAGTTCTTCTACTTACATATGTGTATTACCATACACTTAAGTCCTTCCCTTTCTTCCCTCCCTTATAGCCTTTTACCCGCTTACTGGTTTTTGGTACCTATTTTTGGTTCCAGTTCATACACAAGTCTATACATTGGTAGCTAGGATCCACATATGAGAGAGAGCATGTGACGATTGGCTTTCTGAGCCTGGGTTACCTCACTAAGTATAATCCTTTCCAGATCCATCCATTTCCCTGCAAATTTCATAATTTCATTTTTCTTTACTGCTGAATAGAACTCCATTGTGTAAATGTACCACATCTTTATTATCCACTCATCTGTGCAGGGACATCTAGGCTGCTTCCATTTCCTAGCTATTGTGAATAGACCAGCAATAAACATGATTTTGCAAGTATCTCTAAGGTAGTGAGAAGAGTCCTCTGGATATATGCCTAGGAGTGCTATAGCTGGATCATATGGTAAATCTATTTCTAGCTGTCTCATGAACCTCCACACTGATTTCCACAGTGGCTGGACCAGCTTACATTCCCACCAACAGTGTAGAAGTGTTCCTGTTTTTCCGCATCCACGCCAACACTTATTGTCATTTGTTTTCTAGATGGCAGCCATTCTGACAGGAGTGATATGGAATCTCAAAGTGGTTTTAATTTGCATTTCCCTGATGGCTAAGGATGTAGAACATTTTTTGGATGTTTATATGCCATCTGTATTTCATCTTCTGTGAATTCTCTATTTAGTTCCGTAGCCCATTTTTTAACTGGGTTGTTTGAATTCTTGTTATTCTGTTTTTTGAGTTCTTTGTATATTCTGGATATTAATCCTCTAACAGATGTATAACTGGCAAAGATTTTCTCCCATTCTGTAGGTTGTCTTTTTGCTCTATTCACAGTGTCCTTTGCTGTACAAAAGCTTTGTAATTTCATAAGGTCCCAGTGGTTGATTAGTGGTTTTATTCTCTGAGCAATTGGAGTTATATTCAGAAAGTCCTTGCCTATTTCAATATGTTGAAGAGTTTCCCCTACTTTTTCCTCTAGCATTTTCAGAGTTTCAGGTCTGATATTAAGGTCCCTGATCCATTTGGACTTGATTCTTGTGCAAGGAGAGAGACAAGGATCTATGTTTATCCTTTTACAAACAGATGTCCAATTTTCCCAGCACCACTTTTTAAAGAGGCTATCTTTCTCCAAAGAGTATTTTTGGCGTTTTTGTCAAAAATCAGGTAGCTGTAGCTGTCTGGATTAATATTTGGGTCTTCTATTCTGTTCCATTGATCTACCTGTCTGTCCTTGTGCCAGTACCATGCTGTTTTTGTTACTATGGCTTTGTAGTATAACTTAAAATCGGGTATGGTTATACCACCTGCCTGCTTTTTGTTACGCAGAAGTGTTTTGGCTATTCGAGGTTTTTTGTGTTTCCAGATGAATTTTAGTATTGTTTTTTCTATTTCTGTGAAGAATGCTATTGGGATTTTAATGCGGATCGCGTTAAATGTGTAGATTGCTTTTGGTAAGATTGACATTTTCACTATATTGATTCTTCCAATCCAGGAGCATGGAATGTCTTTCCATTTCCTTGTGTCTTCTGCAATTTGTCGCTCGAGTTTTTTATAGTTCTCATTGTAGAGATCCTTCACTTCCTTGGTTAAATTTATTCCAAGGTATTTTATTTTTTTTGAGGCAATTGTGAATGGGAGAGATTCCCTGATTTCATCCTCTGCATGTTTGTTGTTAGTGTATAGAAAAGCTACTGATTTCTGTGTGTTTATTTTGTATCCTGCTACATTGCTAAAAGTGTTTATCAGCTCTAATAATTTGCTGGTAGAGTCTTTAGGATCTGTTATGTATAGAATCATATCATCTGCAAATAATGATAATTTGACCTCTTCCTTTCCGATTTGTATCCCCTTTATGAGTGCCTCTTGCCTTATTGCTATGGCTAAGACTTCCAATACTATATTAAATAATAGTGGGGAAAGTGGACACCCTTGTCTTGTTCCTGAATTTAGAGGAAAGGCTTCAAGTTTTTCCCCATTTATTATTATGTTGGCTGTAGGTTTGTCATAAATAGCTTTTATTATGTTGAGATATGTTCCTTCTATTCCAAGTTTCTGTAGTACTTTCACCATGAAGGGGTGTTGGATTTTGTCAAATGCCTTTTCTGCATCTATTGAGATGACCATGTGATTTTTGTCCTTCAGACCATTTATATGGTGTATTACATTTATGGATTTGCGTATGTTGAACCATCCCTGCATCTCTGGGATAAAGCCTACTTGGTCAGGGTGAATAATCTTTCTGATATATTCTTGTATTCTGTTTGCCAGTATTTTGTTGAGAATTTTTGCATCTATGTTCATGAGGGAGATTGGTCTATAGTTTTCTTTTTTTGATCTGTCTTTGTCCTGTTTGGGTATCAGGGTGATGCTGGCTTCATAGAAGGATTTTGGTAGAATTCCTTCCTCTTCTATTTTTTGGAAAAGTTTGAGAAGCATTGGTGTTAGATCTTCCAGGAATGTCTGGTAAAATTCAGTAGTGAATCCATCTGGGCCTGGGATTTTTTTAATTTGGAGACTTTTTATGACTGCTTGGATCTCTGTGGTTGTTATAGGTCTATTTAAATGGTTTATCTCATCTTGATTTAATTTTGGTAGGTCATATAAATCAAGGAAATCATCCATTTCTTTCAGGTTTTGAAACTTAGAGGCACATATATTCTTAAAGTATGTCCATATGATTTTCTGAATTTCTTTGGTATCTGTTGTGATGTTGCCTTTTTCATCTCTAATTTTATCAATTTTTGTCTCTTCTCTCTTTCTTTTGGTCAGATTTGCTAAGGGTTTGTCAATCTTGTTAATCCTTTCAAAGAACCAACTCTTTGTTTCATTGATTTTTTTGATTTTTTTTTGGTTTCCATTTCATTAATTTCTGCCCTAACCTTTATTATTTCTTCCCGTCTACTGATTTTTGGTTTGCCTTGTTCTTCTCTTTCCAAGGCCTTAAGGTGAAGCATTAAATTGTTTAGTTGTGAACTCTCTAGTTTCTTAATATAGGCACTTAGAGCTATAAATTTCCCTCGTAGGACTGCCTTCATTGTGTCCCACAGGTTTTGGTATGTTGTATTCTCATCATCATTTGATTCTATGAATTTCTTGATTTCCTTCTTAATTTCTTCAATGACCCATGCGTCATTCAATAATGTACTGTTTAGTCTCCATGACTTTCTGTATGCTCTGTAGTTTTTCTTGTTGATTTGCAGTTCAATCCCATTGTGGTCAGATAGCATACAAGGGATTATTTCAATTTTCCTGTATTTGTTGAGATTTGATTTGTGTCCTATCATATAGTTTATTTTAGAGAATGACCCATGTGCCGCTGAGAAGAATGTATATTCTGCAGTATTTGGATGGAATATTCTGTATATATCTGTTAGGTCCGTTTGTTCCATGATATCATTTAATGAAGTTGTCTCTCTGTTTATTTTTTGTTGGGTAGACCTGTCAAGTGATGAGAGCGGGGTATTGAGGTCACCCACTACTATTGTGTTAGGTGTTATCTCTGACCTTAAGTCTGATAGTGTTTGTTTGATGTAATTGGGGGCCCCCGTGTTGGGAGCATAAATGTTTAGGATTGTGATATCCTCCTGTTGGAGTGTTCCTTTAATCAGTATAAAGTGACCTGCTTTATCTCTCCTCACTAATGTTGGTTTGAAGTCTATCCTGTCAGAAATTAGGATGGCAACCCCTGCTTGTTTTCTAGGTCCATTTGCTTGATATATCTTTTTCAGCCTTTCACCCTAAGAATGTTTCTATCTTTTAATTGGATGTGAGTTTCCTGAAGGCAACAGATGGTAGGATCCTGCTTTTCAATCCAGTCTGAAAGTCTATGTCTTTTGATTGGGGCATTGAGGCCATTGATATTAAGAGTTATTATTGAAAGATATGTATTTGATCTGTCCATTTTTCTTGTTTTGTAGTTCTTCCTGGTTTTCGTTTTACTCACTTGTTCTAACTGTTGAGTATGATTTCTTTTTTCCTATTTCCTGCTGTGTGTGTTTTGCTTTTTCTTCAGCATGAATGATTCCTGCAAGTATTTTCTGTAGAGCTGGCTTAGTTGTCATAAATTCCTTTAGCCTGTCTTTGTTGTGGAATGTCCTTATTTCTCCATCAATTTGGATAGAAAGCTTTGCAGGATAAAGTAATCTTGGTTGACAGTTTTTATCTTTCAGAACTTGGAATACATCACTCCAGGCCCTCCTGGTTTTTAGGGTTTGTGTTGAGTAATCTGCTGTGACCCTGATGGGTTTCCCCTTAAATGTCATTTGCTTTTTCTCTCTAACTGCTTTCAGTATACTTTCTTTGGTTTGCGTATTTAGTAGTTTAATTATAACATGGCGAGAAGAGGATCTTTCTAGGTTTTGTCTGTTTGGTGTTCTAAATGCTTCTTGTATCTGCATTGGCATTTCTTTCCCAATTTGGGGAAAATTTTCTTCTATGATTTTATGGAAAACACCTAGTAAGCCTCTGGATTGAAATTCTTCCCCTTCTGCTATACCTTGAATTCTTATGTTTGATCTTTTCATAGTGTCCCTCATGTCTTGGAGTTCCCATTCATACCTTTCTATTAGCTTGTCTTTCTCTTTGTTGGACTGTGATAGATCTGCCACCTGGTCTTCTAGTTTAGATATTCTGTCCTCTCCTTCATCCATTCTACTAGTGAGACTTTCCACAGAGTTTTTATTTCACTGACTGTGTTCTTCAGGGTTAAGATTTCAGCCTGGTTTTTCTTCAGTAGTTCTATTTCCTTGTTCATGTCCTCTAATGACCTTTTTTTTATTTCATTAAACTGTTTCTCTGTAATCTCCTTCAACAGTTTGTTTTCTTCTCTAATTCCTTTGTTTTCTTCACGGATTGCTTTCATTTCTTCTTTCATTTCTTTGAGCATAGATATCATCATTCCCTTGAAATCTTTGTCAGGAATTTCATCTAAAACAGTCTCATTGTTGGACCTTTCTGATGGATTTGCAATTTTTGGTGGGATTGCATTGTCTTGATTCTTTGTGTTTCTTGTATTATAATGTAGTGACTTTTGCATCCTGGATTGCTTTGATGCTTAGGTTTCCTATTTATCTTCAGTGTTCTTAGGTGTTGTGATCCACCTTTATATTATTTCAGGATATGAGTTTAAGGTGTCAAGTGTAACACTTGTACTTAAGTAGAAGTACTCCTAGCTGTTGAGTTCGCTTGTTAAGCAAGTATTGTAGTGGACTGGTGGAACAATTTAGAGGCAAGTTCTAAACTTCAACAGAGCAAAATACACATTCAATTGACATGAACACAGAGTATACAAGTGTGAGAATTGAGACAACCAGTCCTATAGGGTCAAAATCCCTAAGGGCATGTGATGGTCCATGCCCTTAGTCCTGTCAGCTTGGGAATCAGACCCTGTCCTCAATAATAACTGAAGCAAAAGATAAAGGCCCTTTAAATCTATAAGTAGTACAGATAGCAATATTCAACCCCTCACATTCAGCTTATTTGAAAATGGTAAAGCCACCCACAAATATGTAATACATACCCTGCCTTGACCTGGAAAGAGGGGTTAGCACTTCCAATGCAGGCCTTTGTTATCTTTTGGTGTGGCTTTTAAACTCACCAATGCTGGGTGCCCACCTCGTTACCTGAGCTGTGGAGCTTGGGTCAGGTAAGCTGGGGCCGGTGTTGACGATGTGGTTCAAATTTGCCACTGGTTGTTGTTCGATTCTACCAATTCCCTGGGGAACTGATGATTGGGGGATGGGTGAGTTCAGGAAGCCTGCAGCAACTCACGGTGTGTGTCTCTTTCAGTAGCTCTGCAGATTTTTCTTTGATTTCTGGGCTCTGTGAGGAGACTGATGAGGTTGAAAAGTCCCTTGTTTGTTTGTTTGTTTGTTTGTTTGTTTGTTTGTTTGTTTGTTTGTTCGGGCAGCGTTTGCAGCGGAAGCTCAGCGGGGCTTAGCTGATCTGGTTGGCAGCTTTGGATCGAGGGTTGGAGCCTTGGTGCCAATCCGTTGGGGAGCCGGCTGAGTGAAGTGGAGCTGCTGGGGTGCTCTTGGGGTGGAGCGAAGCCGCTGGGAACCCACGGATGGGGAGCCCGCTGATGGGGAGTCCGCGGCTGGGGAGTCCGCGGCTGGGGAGCCCGCGGCGGCGTGGAGCAGTTGGGGAGCAAGCTGCCGGGGCCCGCACTCTCCACAGTGGGTTTCTGGCTGTCTTTTGCTTTTCCGCTATTTCCCGGAGAAAATATTCTGCTCTCTTCCTCAGATGAGTGTAGTTTTTCTTGATTCTCTGCCTGATATGGTTTGGCGTGGCTCCTATGCCACCATCTTACCCGGAACTCAATCTTTTTTTTAATTATTAATTTTTTATTGGCACCTTCTATATTTACATACAAAAAACATATGATATTTCCCTCCCCTCCCCTCCCCCCATTCCACTTTAGAACACCAATCTCCATCATATCCCCTCCCTCTCTCCATTAGTCTTTCTTTTAATTTGATGTTATCACCTTTTTCTTCTATTTTGAGGGTCTTGCAATGGTATTGCTAGGCACTGCAAGGTCATGGATATCGAGGCAAATTTCTGTCTGGGCAGTTGCATTGTAAGAAGTCATACCCTTCCTTTAGCTCTTCCATTCTATCTGCCCCATCTTCTGCAATGGTCCCTGAGGCCTGGAGGGTGTGACAGAAGTGTTTCAGTGTTGGGCACTCCTCTATCGCTTCTTCTCAGCACTATGTTGCCTTTTGGTGATCCCAGTGGTCATTACCATCTGAAAAGAGAAGCTTCTCTAACAGAAGTGAGAGTAGCATTAATATGTGAACATGAAGTGTAGTCCCCCCAGGGCAGCTTGGTGGGAATAATATATACATTTAGCCAGACAAGAGCAGGCTTTATACCCCTAAGGCTCATGACCTCACCAGCCATAGACTTTTGTTTAGGTTTTTCAGTACCAGGCATGTATTCCCTCCCTTACAGAGGGCCTTCAGTCCAATTATGGAGCAGTTGGTTACCCCAAGGGTAGACATGCCACTATTGCACCCGTTCAATCAGTGGGCCTGTATGGCCAAACTTGAATATTCAGTGTCCACAGTTTCCACTGCTGATGACTTCTGTCTCCCACAAAGCTGCATGCAGTGCAGCTTTATTCAGCTTTCAGTTGGCTGGTCTAAAGGGAGGTTTTCTGCTCCACACCAGCTTGCTTTCTCAGTGACCTTGCCTCTCAGGCAAGAGATGTCTTCAGCAATAGGGTCTTACTATCTGTTTCTCAAGGGAAACCAAGGGCTTTGGCAAAAGCCTTTAACGTTTTGGAGGCTACCAGGACCTCCTTGGGGTTTGTCAATCATTTTTATGCATTCAAAGAACCAACTCTTTGTTACATTGTATTTTTTGTATACTTTTTGTTTCTATGTCAATAATTTCTGCTCTAATCTTTATTTCTTCGCATTTATTGATTTTTGGTTTGCCTTGTTCTTGTTTTACCAATGTCTCAAGGTGAAGCATTAAGTTCTTTAGTTGTGACCATTCTAATTTATTTATACTTTTTTCATTTTGTGCATCTGGCTATATGTGGGCACTGGGTAAATAGAACCTGGGCCATCAGGCTTTGCAAACAAGTGCCTTTAGCCACTGAGATATCTTTCCAAACCCTGATTATTTCCAAAGTAATGGATTTGAATTGAAGCCTATCCAAGTTTCTTATATTTAGTTTTGCTTTTCAATATTTTTTAAATATTTCATTTTATTTATGTATTTATTTGAAAAAGAGGGAGAGAGAGAGAGAGAGAGAGAGAGAGAGAGAGAGAATGGTCTTCCAGTCACTGCAAATGAACTCCAGACATGCGTGCCACCTTGTGTATATGGCTAAAGTGGGTCCTGAGGAATTGAACCTGGGTCCTTTGGCTTTGCAGGCAAACACCTTAAGCACTAAGCCATCCCTCCAGCACAGAAAATTTTTTTATGATTTCTGCCACAATTATTTATTTATCTTTATTATTAATGGTTATGTACGTATCAAGTGTGCAAACAGGACATATTTGAACCTTAGCCTCCTCCCTGTCCTCCCCCCTCTGAAGAGACCCTTCTCATTGGGGATCCCAGTTATCTCCATATGGATTGTGGATCATTCATAGTGGGGGTGTCAATCAGTTATGGGTAAGAGACAATGTCTCTATGCATAATGTCCCAACTTGTGCCTTATCAGTCTTCCCGCCCCCTCTTCAAGGATTTTCCCTGAGCCATGTTGGGTTCATTTTAGGTCTACTTCAATGATGAGGTCTTGGGACCCTCCATGTCTCTGGATCTCTAGTTTTGTGGGAGTTCAGTGTTCTCTGTGTCTATCTCCTTCACCCTTGTGCTGGTACCAGGTTCACCAAGAAAGCAGCACTCTTGCTCATTTCCCCAATTACTCTATGGTTTCAGATGGTTCTCTCCTCAGGTTCTGTGTCCATCTGCACAAAAGAAGGAGATTCTCCAACAGAGAGTGAATTCATCACCAGATAAATGGGATAACCATTATTAGTTTAGAGAGAATTTAATAGGGGTAGGCCCTCTTGAAGCCCAGTGTTGGTGTTATGTTAATATTGGAGCATGAACATGTGTTTTGGATATGATTCTGACTTGTTTTCCAGTTCCAGCTATGGATTCTGTGCCACTGAGCAGATCCATTAGCCAATTCAAGAGCAGTTGGTTACCTACTATGACTGTGTGCCACTATAGCAATTGGGTATGTATCATGTCAGGTTGTTTTCTACTCAGTATCTTAGACCACTAGTCACTTGTTCAGATGTTGGCTATTTTGCCCCAGTAGCTCATGTGGCACCCTTTGGCACTAGACATACTGTCTGGGGATGGACTGTCTTCCAGATTCCACCCAGGTCTCTACATGTTCCAGACCAACAGCATATAGTGTCTTTGGCAGCAGGATCTTACCATTAACCTTTGATGGATAATCAAGTGCTCTGACATAAGTCTGTCTTATTAAGGAAAACCTTGTAGGTCTCACTGATCACCAGCTCATTGTGGATGTTAACTGCATGCTGGTTCTGGGAGTTACAGGCAAGCTCCAATGGAAAATAAGGAAGAAAAAGTTAGGTTACATAAAATAGAAAGAGATAAATGAAATAGAGAAACAGGAGATAATTGAGGTTAGTCTTCATCATACCCTCTCCAGTGCCCTTTGATTCACGTGTTCCCTCTAAGGACCTGAGGAAGGTTCAACCTTTTAGTCTGTCTTTCATGATATAGGATTTTATTTTACCATTTCCATGTCAGTCCAATTTTGTGTCCCTCCTCACCCTTACCCTCTCCTCCTGCCCCACCCTCCCTATTGTCTGGTCCTTGAGATGCCCATTGGGTGTGTCACCATCTCAGACAGATCCAGGTTAGGAGCCACAGATGAGTGAGACCATGTGATGATTGTCTTTCTATGATTGGGTGAGTTAACTGAGAATGATCTGTTCCAAGTTCGACCATTTTACTTCAAATTTTATTGTGTCATTTTTCCTTACTGCTGTGTGGAATTCCATTGTGTACATATACCACATCATGGATATCTATTTGTTTAATGATGGACATCTGGGTTGATTCTAGTTCTTAACTGTTATGAATTGAGCAGCTATAAACATGGTTGAACAAATCTCTCTGAACTAAGGCATTGAGCTTTTAGGGTAAATGCCCAGTAAGAGAATAACTGCGTTTGTTGGTAACTCTACAATCAACCTTTTTAGGAATCTCAGTATTGTTTTCCATAGTGGTTAACCATCTTGCATTCCCACCGACAGTGAATGAGGGTTCCTATCTGTCCACATTCTTGCTGGCATTTGTTTTCCTTTTCCTTTTTAATTTTTGATATCCTTATTGGGGCAAGGTGGAATCTCATACTTGTTTTAATTTGAATTTCCGTGATAGTTAGTATGTTGAACATTTTCTTAAGTGTGTGCTATTTGTTAATACAGGCATTTACAGGTATAAATTTCCCTCTTAAGACTGCTTGCATCGTGTCCCAAAGGTATTGGTGTGTTGTGTTCTCATTGTCATTTTATTCTATGAATTTTTTTATTTCCTTCTTGATTTCTTCATGTTCACATTCATCATATAGTAGTGTGTTGTTTAGTTTGCATGATTTTGTGTATACTCTATAGATTTTCTTGCTATTGATTTGTAATTTGATCCCATTATGATCAGAAAGAGTGCAAAGAAATATTTAAATTTTCCACTATTTGTTAAGGTTTTCTTTGTGTCTTAATACATGGTCTAGTTTGGAAAATGTTCCATGTGCTATTGAAAAGAATGCATATTATTCAGCATTTGGGTAAAATTATCTGTAGATATCTGTTAGGTCCATTTGTTTTATAACATAATTTAATCCAGATACTTCTCTGTTTATTTTTTGCCAGGATGACATACCAATTGATAAAAGTTGGGTGTTGAAGTCACCCACTACAACTGTATTTGGTATTACCTGTGACCTTAATTTTGATTCTGTTTGTTTGATGAAATTGGGAGCTCCCATGTTAGATGCATACTTGTTTAGGATTATAATGTCCTCTTGTTGGAGTATTCCTTTAATCAATATAAAGTGACCTTATTTATCTTAACTAACTAATATTGGTTTGAAGTTTATCCTGTCAGATATTAGGATAGCACGACCTGCTTGTTTTCTACGCCCATTTACTTGAAACACCATTTTCAAACCTTTCACCCTAAGATTGTGTCCATCTTTTATGGAAAGGCATGTTTCTTGGAGGCAACCAATACAAGGATTTTGCTCTTTAAAGCTATCTAGTTCCCTTTGGGGTGAGAGCTGTGTCAGCGTGTTGATAGGAGAAAATAGCCTAATAAGCCCCTAGACCTAGACAGAGGTAAGGACACTGCATCAAGGGGGGATGATGTCTGACTGAGAGCTAAGATGAGCATGTAAGTACTGACATAGTTAGGATGCAATGATGGCTTGGAAGGAGGACTTGGATGGAGATGGAGTGGGGCTGGAATTCTGGGGACTGGTCTTGTAGGCAGTGTGAGAAGAGATGAGCTGAAACAAGGGGTAAGGAATGAGGAAGGGATGGGAACTTGTAGATAGGTATAGAGAAAAGATTTTTATGCCAGAATGGTAGGGACCAGAAAAATGAAGATGAGGTATTGAAGAGAATGGGAGGTAAAATAGAGACCAGCATGGTGGATGGGAGGTGGGCACTGCAGATGGGCAGGCATGAGGATGAGGAAAGGTTTGGGAGATGGTGATGGTGCCAGTATGGGGAGGAATCTGATGGATGCAGAGACCTAGAAGATAGGGGTGGGGTAAAACAACTGTGAATGAAGTGGAAAACAGGGGTTAAGAAATGCAATGAGAGATATGGGTTGAGACAAGAGCTGAGGGCAGGTATAAGAGACAAGCCAGAGGCTAGCAGAAGGATCAGATTTTGGGAGGGACCCAGTCAAATGGAGGCAAACACTACTACAATGCAGTTGTTGGGGCCTATTGGTGAGGTTGACTGTACCCTTGAATCAGGACAACCCCCATCCCAGCCTGATCACATGCTGGAGGCTTGCTACTAAAGGCTCACTGCTATCTTTATTTTGATTTTATTTCCCTGATTCCTAGAGCCAGCATGCTACCCCAATGGCCACCCCACTATCCACCCCCTTCCTCATTTTATTATTGTGATGAATGTGCTCATAAAAAGGCATGCTTCAAGGTGTGGTGTTGGTGGAAGGAGTTAAAATGTAATTTATCAAAGCTGGAACCTGAGAGGGTGTGATCAGAGTGGAGGTAGAGAAGGGAAAGGCAGTGGAGAAGGGGAGACTTGCCAATTTCTTGTGCTCAAGGTTGTACTCCGTGGTTGTTTGACTCAGAACTTAGATGTTCTGAATGCCAGGTTCCCAGATGATGGCAATTTGAGAATTAAAGCCTCCTGAACGCAGTGTATTATCAAGGGCAGGCTTATGGGTGTTATAGCCAGCTTCTTCTTGCCTCTGTTTGGCACATTCTCTTGTTGCTCTCATCCATCTGATGTTGGCCAGAAGGTGATGTCCGCCCTCTGCTCATACCATCATTTTTCCCTGCCATTATGGAGCTTCCCCTCAAGCTTGTAAGCTAAGCCAAAATAAACCCTCTTTTTCACAATCTGATCTTGGTCAGGTGTTTTCTGACAGTCTGCAAACCTAACTGCAATAGTAATACCCAGAAGTGGGATCATTGCTGATAGATAGTTTACTGTGTGGCTTTTTGCCTTTTGGACCTTATTTTTGAGAGGAGGGTGGAAAGATTTGAAACCTTTGCTGAAGATGTGCCTTACACTGCTGTAAGTACAGCATGATGGACCACTCAGGTCAGAGTGGAAATTCCTGAATTCAGTAACAACTATGGACTATGAGGTTTGGAATATAAAAGGAATAAAGAGCTTTGCCTGGACTGGACTAGAAGCAGTTTGTGTGAGAGGCTTGCTGTTATGTCCATGTTCTGAGAACTTGTTCAGGATTTCATTGTGTAGAAATGGAATGGTATTACCAGAGAGTTTTGGCACAGAAATTAAATCTTTGTGCCAAAGCTTCTGTCCATAGAGCTGTAATTATATGATAGATTATAAGCTTTTCAGTTATAACAAGAAGAATGCAGACTCTTTTGAAGATGTCTAAATGCTGAAGGAGTATCCCATTCTTCAAAGTCTACTATTCCTCCTTGGATTAATAATTTGGCAGGCAACCTTCTATTATAGGGTGTAACAATTACAGGAAAGAGAGGGTCATTGAATTTGCAGCACAGTTCCTTTCCTTTCTTTTCTTTTCTTTTCTTTTTTTTTCTTTTGAAATGGCCATGGGTAGTGTGAACACTTATTGGATTACCTGTGTGAAGAGCCAATGGAGCCATTAAGAGGCACCATGGGTTGCATTGGAGATACAATGGAGATACCAGGTCTATGATATGGTTGCAAAGGAGAGTTCCAGGCACTGGATGAAGTTTTCTAGGACTGTGAGTAGCCTAGTTGGAGGGATGGAATTGCAACTGCAAAGACTTGTCACTGGTTAGAATTATTAGAATTGGAGATTTGTCACTGACTAGAGTTGTTGGACTTGGAGATTCAATGATTTCCATTTGCCCTGTATAAATCTTGTATTTGTTGAATGTGTCTTTGCTCTGCCCAATGTCATCTTTTGCAGTGTGAATTTTTATTCTGTGCTTTTATGGTTATTTTTTGTTTGTTTGTTTTAGTATTACAATTGTTAAAATACCTTGGACTATGGGGATGTTTGAACATCATTTGGGACTGATAAAAACTATGGAGAGTGTTAAAGTTGGATAAATGCATTGTATTTTACATCATGAAAGGTTATCAGTATATAGGGGCCAGGTATGGAATGTGGTGGTTTTATTCAGGTGTCCCCATAAACTTAGGCATCCTGAATGCTGGGTCCTTAGATGATGGCAATTGAGGAATTATAGCCTCCTTTAGACTGGGTACTGTTTGGGGTGAGCTTATGAGTATTATATCCAGCTTCATCTTGTTGGTATTTGGCAGAATCTTCTGTTGGTGTTGTCAATCTTATGTTAGCCAGGAGGTGTTAACATAGAGCTTTCCCTTGAGTTTGTAGGCCAAAATAAACCTTTTTCCCCATATGGTGCTCTTGGGCAGGTGATTTCTGCCAGTAAATTGACCCTGATTGATGTAGAATACAATGCACACAATCCAACTTTTAAAGTCCCTATAGTTTTTATCAATTTCAGTTATGATCAAATATCCCTATTGTCCAAAATCTTTTTTTAAATGTTTTTATTATTTTATTTATTTTTGGAGAGAGACACAGAGAGAGACAGACAGAGTGGGAGAGGGAGACAGATAGAAATGGGCACATCAGCAGTCTCTCAGCTGCTGTGAATGAAATCCAGATGTGTGCGCCCCCTTGTGGTCAAGTGCAGCATTGCACCCTTGTGTCACTTTGCATCTGGCTAAACGTGGGACCTGGAGATTGGAACCAGGTTCTTAGGCTTAGCAGGCAGGTGCCTTAACCACTAAACAATCTCTCCAGCCCTGTCCAAAATCTTTTAAGCCACAATACAATATAAGGTACAGAATAAACATTCACACTGCAAGTTTTGGCATTGGGCTTGGAAAAGAAATATTCAAGCATTGCAGAAGAGGTTGTGGAAAGATGTACAGACAAAAGTAAGGGTAGGACTCCTTACAAAGTGGTCCTCCAGACACAAAAATGGCCTGGATATCCATGACCTCACAGTACCTGACACTATCTACATAAGAAAATCATAATAGGAGGAAAAGATGATGACATCAAAATAAAAGAAAAAGTGATTGAGAAGGGGAAGGATTATGATGGAGAGTGGAGTCTTGCAAAGGGGAAAGTAAAGGGAAAAGAGAATTACCATGGGTTATTTTATAAAATTATGGAAGTTGTCAATAAAAAAATAAATGTAGAAGATTATCACAAAAAGAGAAATATTCAAACAATACAAGATTTAAGATTAAACTCTGCAGCTCCATGTCTGACAACACTAGCCAGTGTGAAGCAGGATTATTGGATTACCTGATGGAGCCATGAGGATGAACTGTGGTATGCAGTAGAAACCCAATGGAGATGCCAGGACTTTAACATGGCTGCCAAGGAGAGCTCCCAGCACTGGATGAAGTTTTCTGGGACTGTAAGTAGCCCAGCTGTAGGGGAAGAATTAGAAATCTAGAGACTTGCCACTGGTTAGAATTATCAGACTTGGAGACATGTCACTGGCTAGTGTTTTCAAACATGGAGCTGCAGAGTTTAATCTTAAATCTTGTATTGTTTGAATTGAAAGGACCAAGCGGATGCCATGACAGGCTTCAGTAAGGCAACACCCTGATTAGGCCAAATTTTCAATTTTTCCAACGGGCAAGGTTTGGAGCTGAGTCAATTCCTGGAGACAGGTCCAAACATGCCCAGACATGTCCCTTCTGCTCCAACCAAAGCTGTACAAATGCCATTGCTGCTTGCTTAGCCAATCACATTAGTTTACCTTACCTGCCCAGAATTCCCCTAGACCTGACTGCCAAAACCTTAAGATCAAAAAAAAAAAAAAAAAAAAAAAAAACTACAGATACTGGTCAAATTAGCCAATATTGTTAAAAGACTAAAAGCTTGCCAAGATTCCTTTAGCTGTGCTTAAAATGAGCCTGCATGCTCCTCCTGGGGTTGCCATTCTTTCAGAATAAATGCTCTTTGCTTTTAAATACTATTTGTCTCTTCTGGGGTCTTTCTTCAGTGATTTTTGGGGCCTTCCATTTGGGGTCTGTAGCAGACAGCTTCAGGTTCATTGAGATGAACTTCCAGACCAGGCACAGTTATGGAGGAAGGGATATTATTTATTGAAGCTTACAGATCCAGGGGAAGTTCCATAATGGCAGGAGAAGTGGCCTGTTCTCACAGGGCCAAGCAGAGAGAGCAAAACCCCCAGCCACACAGCACACAGAGCAAAACTACAGCCAAAAAATCACACAACACACTTACAGGACCTCCTGCTAGGCACACCTTGCATATCTTTACAATGGAATCTCAAACCCACCATTAACACCTTAAGACCAGTCCCCAGTGACATTGCCTCTAGGAAGGTGATTGCTGATGCAAACTATAAAGTAATAAAACATTGAATATATTGGGGGCCATATATTCAAACTACCACATTCCGTCCCTGGCCCCCAATAGATTTATAACTATAACACATTGTGAATTGTACTCAGTCCAATTTTAAAGGTTCTTACAGTCTTGACCAAATTAAGATAGTGAGTCCTGTAAAATAAAACAAGTTAAATACTTTCAACATGTAAAGGCACAGAGTAAACATTTTAACTGGTATAAGGCATAGCAAGGAGAGACTAGAACAATGCAAACTCAACCATCATCAGCCATCATCAAACTTCTGCAGTTCAAGTTCAATATAACCAGAGACTGACAGTCTCCAGGTTTTCCAATTCTGCCCCTCCAGCTAGGCAGAGTCACCAGAGAAAACTTTCATCCCATGCCAACACTGCACTCCATGGTAGCCCTTTTGTACAGTCCTGGTATATCCAAAACATCTTCAGGTCTCCATGCAAACCACAGTCCATCTTCCAAAGGCTCTTCCAGCCTATTCCTGAGGGTCTTCATGCCCTGCCTCATGCTGCATCTCAGCAGCGGCTCCTGGAACCATGTGCAATTCATGACCACTCCATGCATTTTCCATGCTTCCAAAACTAATACCAGGTGTGCAGGACACAGCCATATTCTTAATCCAGGAACAAAATAAATCATAGCCTTGAAAAGCAGGTTCCTTCTCCAGTCAATTCTTTCCAAAAGTTTGCATTTCTAACAGTCTTTCCTCAGGCATCCTCTCCATTGTTTTAAAGTAAAGCAGTCCTCAGGCCACCTTCCTTCCACCTTCCTTAAGATTGCTAATGTGTTGACAATAGCAGCTAAACCAGTCTCAATGCCTCTATTTTTAACTTGCTTCAGGTTCTCCAACTTAAAATCTTAAAATCTCAGTCTGATATCTTTAGCCAAGCACATCAGTCCATTACAAATTTAACCTTGATCAAACTTTCTGGGCCTGGATAGCAGAACATAGACATCCCTTATGCCAGTAGCCCAGTTCCAACAAAGTCCTCTGCACTCTTTCCTTCCCCTTAGAAAGCTCATAAGCCAAGCCTAGAACTTCAATACTGTCTGCACTTAGCATTCTCAAACTCTCATCATCCATAAAACTTGGCTTATCACTCCAGAAGGCATCTTCAGTTGCAAGCACCAAGTCCATGCCCATTCCTCCAAAACAAAGGTTCCAAAAGATGAATATCCACACGGTCAGGTTCATCTCAACCCACACTCCTCGGTACCACTTTACTGTAGCAGACAGCTTCAAGTTCACTGAGATGAACTTCCAGACTGCTGGTTATTTTCCAAGGGATATTATTTATTGCAGAAAGACAGATCCGGGAAGTTCCATCTCTGGCAGGAGAAGTGGGAAGGTCACAGTGCCAAGCAGACTCAAAACCCCTGCAAGACACCAGGAAAAAAGCCAAAATTGACACAGCAGTCTTGTCAGGCATAAACTAGGTTTATTGTAATGGGAAGGTGTTTTTGAGAAAGAGGGTGGGAGAAAGGATGGGCAATGGTGAGAAAGGTGTAAGGGCCAATAGTTATTTCATCCACATAAGCTGTAGCTGTTCAGAGGAAGTTTTGGTTTTTGCAGTTATCTATTAACCCATGCTAAACAGAGAAGGAACAATGTGGCCACAGAGATTGAGGACAGGTAGTTATCTTCTGGTTTTGGGCTCAGAGCCACTATCCTGTGAAACATCTTGTGGCTTTGTGGCCCAACACTTGACCAGGCACAGTTATTTGGGAGGGCTATTATTTACCTAAACTGTTGAGATCCTTCCCTGTTATGGCAGGATAAAAGTGGCCTGTTCTAATAAAGGGCCAAGCAGATCAGCAAATTGTCAGCCACACAGGTTCAGAGCAAAACTACAGGCAAAAAAATCAGGTTCACAGGGTACAGGAACTCCTGCTAGGCACACCTTGCATATCTTTACAATGGAATCTCAAACCCTCCATTAACACCTTAAGACCAGCCCCCAGTGACATTGCCTCTAGGAAGGTGATTGCTGATACAAACAATAAAGTAATAAAACATTGAATATATTGGGGGCCATATATTCAAACTACCACAGGGTCTCATCCACTAATGCTCTAGACTCAATAGTGGAGCGTTTTCTAGGGTAACTATTGGTTCTCCATAAATCAGTGAGTTGGCATGCTTCTCTGTGTTGTATGTCTCTGTTTTACTCTGTTCTTTGTTTCTCTGGTAAATCTGGTGTCTGGACACAATCTGGAGGTCCATGGAGGTAAGGCTGATGAGCCACATATTACCTTGGGGCCAAGGGGTTCTGAAGATGCTGCAGACCCCCTTCTGGTGGAGCCTGAGGGGTCCCATCTGGTGGAGCCAGAGGGCACCTGTTTGACTCTGGTTTTAATAGGTACTGATAGGTCACATCCATCTGGCAGAGCCTGTTTATGGAATAGGCCACTGTCTGCATCATTTTGGTTTTTTTTTTTCATTCCTGGTGAATTTTTTTCTGTATCTGTGTGTTTATGTGTTCATCCTTTTTACTTTCTTATAAGACACATTGGGACAGGTGTCAAGCTCCACCCCACTGGACCTAGTCCAGCCACATTTCAAGGATTACTCCATAAGGATTTGCAGGTTTTTTTCAATGAGACACCTGAGACAACACTCCTGCAGTACTTGGATGACCTCCTTCTAGCCGCAGAAACAAGAAAAATGTCTTGCTGCCACAGAGCATCTCCTGGACATGTCAGCCCTCAGGCTCAGCTATGCATATGTAAGACAACCTACTTGGGATATGAACTCCAAGGAGGTAAGAGGATGCTGTTGGCCTCTAGAATTTAGGCCATCACCCAGATCCTCAAGCCTCAGACTAATAGACAAATCTAAGAATTCCTCAAAACTGTGGGGTATTATAAAATGTAGATTCAAAGGTTTGCTAAATTAGCCAAGCCTCTATATGAGGCCATTAGAGGACAAAGAAAAAAGGTTTTAATTGGACTACAAATGAAAAAAAAAACTCCAAAAACTGCCCTGGCACTTCCACACTTAAGAAAAGGGGACAACCAGGGGTGTCCTAACGCAGAGACTGGGGCCATAATATCACTCAGTGACCTATTTGTCCAAGAAGTTAAACACTGTAGCCACTGGTTGCCACTCTTGCCTCCAGGCTATTGCAGCTGCTGCTATTCTGACAAAGGATACAGATAAACTAAACTTGGGACAGACTTTATCAGTTACAGCTCCACATGTGATAGAGACTCTTCTAAAAAGCCCTCCCAATCAATGGCTCTCCAACTCCCACATAACCCACTATCAGACCTTGCTCCTGGATCAACCAAGGATACAGTTTTGCCAAACTGTGGGTTTGAATCCAGCCTCCCTGCTGACTGAGACCAATAAGGCATCTAGTCCTCTGCATGACTGCATGGAGATCACCACCACCTTCCACGGGCTTTGCCCAGATCTGATAGATGTGGCTTGGCTGGACCCTGACCTGTTGATGTATCCTGATGGGAGCAACATTGTCATGGATGGAATCAGGTATGCAGAGGTGCTATGTTAACTTTGGAAGAAACTCTGTGGGCTGAGGCCCTGCCTCAGGGTACATCTGCTCAGAAAGCTGAACTGATAACAATGACCAAGGCTCTGATATTGGGAAAAGACAAGACAGTAAATATCTACACAGACAGATGTTTTGCTTTCTTTACTAAGTCTGAGACAGCCAATATAGTAATTAATAAATTGTTAGATGCTGGGTGTGGTGGTGCATGCCTTTAATCCCAGCACTTGGGAGGCAGAGGTAGGAGGATCACCTTGAGTTCAAGGCCACCCTGAGACTACATAGTTAATTCCAGGTCAGCCTGGGCCAGAGTGAGACCCTACCTCGAAAAAAAAAAAAATAAATAAATAAATAAATAAATTGTTAGAGTTAATTCCCTGCTATGGGTTAACACTCAAGATAGGATCAGATAATGGGCCTGCCTTTATGTCAGAAATCACTAGGAAATTGACCAAAATTGGGGATCAATAAAAAAATTACATTGCACCTATCATCCCCAAAGTTCAGGACAGATAAAAAAATAAATCAGTCCTTAAAAGAGACTTTAACTAAATTAACCTTAGAGACCATCAAAAGATAACTGGAACTCCTTCCCTTCACCCTATTAAGAGTTTAGTGGACCCCTTAAATAAATGTATACCCTACATCCAGCCCTGCTGGATCTTAAACAGACAAGATTTAGACCTACTGTTTCTACAATGAGGTGGTCTCTGTGTTACTTTTAAAAAAATGTTAAATACAATAGTGCACACAGCCAGGGTGGGTTACCAGCTCTTGATTTGGCTAAAGGATCCACTCAGTGGAACAGAACCCATACCTGGAACTGGAAAAGAAGACAGAATCATATCCAAAAATAATGTTCACCTTCCAACATCAATCTCTCACCAATAGTGGGATACAAGAGGGCCTACACCCATTAAATTCACTCTAAAACAATAATGGCTATCCATGTACCTTGCACTGACCTTACTCTCCATTGGAGAATTTGCTTCTCTTTATCAGATGGACATAGAACATGAAACAATCAGCCCATTACACCTCACCAGGGGACCAGCTGAACCCATAGAATAATTGGGGAAATGAGCAAGAGTACTGCTTTCTCAGCAAACCTAGTATCAGCAGAGAGGTGAAGGAGATAGACAAAGAGAACACTCAACCCCTACCAAAACAGAGATCCAGAGACAAAGCAACTCCATGACCTCATCACTGAAAGACCTAAAATGAACCCAACATGGCTTAGAGAAATTAATGGAAGAGGGGGCAGAAAGATTATAAATTGGTTCATTATGCACAGAGACATTGCATCTTCTCCATAAATGATGGCTATCCCCATCATGTAAGACCCACAATCCCCGAGGGAGGAGGACAGGGAGAAGGCTAACAATGATACCATCATGGCTCTATGCACATTATATAGATAACTAATAAAAAATTAAAACAAATGTTGTTTCTTTGTTAATCATTCTGGTGTGTAATAAAAATCTATGGCTATACATTTAAAAAGGCTTCATAAAATTTTTAAAAGGAAACAATCCCAAAGCTGATACAAATCTATGTTTAACTGGTTCCCCTGGCTAACAACTTTAATTTATGCCTAACAGATCCCCTTATCCTTTTTTTGCTTGCCCTCACTTGTGGGCCCTGTATTATTTATTAATGCCTTGGACAAATTTGTTAAGGATCATTTAACCACAGTACAATTAATGGTTCTGAGAAAACACCAATCTTTAGGCTCATCTCAAGGATTTGAGATGGAACCAAACTCAAGGAGGGAATGAAAGAACCAATCTGACACCATGACAGTCTTCCGTAAGGCACCAGCCTGACTACACAGAAGTTTCAATGTTTCTGGGAGCTAAGTCAATTCCTGGAGACATATCCAAACATGCCAAGACATGTCCCTTCCACCCCAACCAATCAAAGATGTACAAATGGCATTGCTGCTTGTTTAGTCAATCATGTTAGGAGGTTACCTCACCTGCCCAGAATTCCCCTAGACCTGGCCACCAAAACCTGAAGACCAATAAAAAAAAAAAAAAAAAAAAAAAAAAAAAAGTATAGTTACTGGTCAAATTAGCCAATCATGTTAAAAGACTGAAAGCCTGCCAAAAGTCCTTTATCTATGCTTAAAAGGAGCCTGTGAGCTCCTCCTGGGGTCACGATTTTGTAGGAGAGGTTGACCCCAACATGCTGGATAATATAAATAAATATATCTTTTTAGAAGAACATTTCTTTCTCATGCAGGGTGTAGTGGGGTCCGGTGTTGCACAAGAAAGATCACTGATTCACAAAGTCCTGGATGTGAACAGACTTGTACTGGGGCTGCTCAGAGGGCTGCTCTATGGTCAGATTTTATTGGAAAAAAACTACAAAAGTTTTTGAAAAAATAGGATGAGAGTTAACCCATAAATCACAACACATGTTACAGTTACAACCATAAAAGTAATTTTAAATATAAAGGGGAATTCAGTACATTATAGCAGAGACAGTCTATTCTTAGAAGATTATAGGAAAGAACAAACAAAATGAACTTGAGAACAGGTCTGTTGGTCAGTTACAAAAAGTGCCTGGGGGATGTGAGGCAGGCCTGCTACCAAGAATCTCCAAATTTCCTGCTTATCTGCCCTGAAAGAGTTTGCTCAACAACGCAGGCCTGGGGTAATGCTATTCAGACAAGCAGACCATCCTGTTTATCTAACATCCCCATCAGCCTAAGAAAGTGTTTCATTGCATTCTTTTATGAGCTCCTGCAAGGAAGTGAGTTCTATTTTCTCTAAGCTTGATATAAAGAAATGCAGAGAGCAGGGCCTGGTGGCACAAGCCTTTAATCCCAGCACTCTGGAGACAGAGGTAGAAGGATTGCTGTGAGTTCAAGGCCACCCTGAGACTATATAGTTAATTCAAGGTCAGCCTGGGCCAGAGTGAGACCCTACCTTGAAAGACAAAACAAACAAACAAACAAAAAGAAATGCAGAGAAATATAACATTTTGCTCTCATTACAGAGGTCTGATGACTGGTCTGGGACATCACTGGTGAGGTGGTAGGATTCCCTCTGCATTACACCTCCCTGCTGTGGGTAGAAGCTTTTTATTAGTGTATGGCATGAATGCAAGCACTGCATTTTGGACCATTCTAAACCTCTTCTTGGCTCCTATGGTTATTAGTCTTTTCAGTTTCTGTACTTGGTGCAGTAGTTAGAAAAGCTCTTTTCTCTGCAAGTTGGCTAATAATTTCTGAAATATATAACATGTCAAAAGATACTTGAATCACATCACTTCTCTCTGAAATGTTATCTTCTAAATTCCTATATGCCCCCTAAGTATTACAATAACCAACCAAGCTGAAGGTCTCACCCAAATAACAGATGAGGCATCTCTGTGCCTGCAATACTCTGTTCTTCCTGTCCATGAAGTACATAACCTATTCTTCCCTTCATGAAGTGTCAGGATTTTCCTGACACCAGCCTGCCCCTCCCAAACTGTCATCTCTTCCCAGGTCTAATGACTTTGCACAATCTCTACCTGTCTATCACTATGATTGCCTTATGTAGACAACTTTTCCCAAATTAGAGTGAGTTTGTTAAACTCAGGACATTCCTAGTTTTGTTAATCTCATGTAGTCATGTTTCATATCCACTCACCTCAAAACTTTTAGCATTTTCAGAACAGAATACAGGGTAGCAAATTTAAGACTTCAACTATTCTCTTTCCTACTTTTTCCTTCTAGCATTAACTACCTAACACTATTGGTTTTTTTGTCCCCATCCATGGAACAATGAAGACCATGTCAGAAAATCAGCATGGAGAGGTGCCAACACTTATGGATGGTGCAAGAGAGCTAGGTGTTGCCCAGGGATCCTTGCAGCACTATCAGGGGAGTCCCTCTTTTCAAATTCTGGGACCTTCTACCTGCTTCTGAGTAGTCTCACCCACATGTAGATTGCTAAGGCTACCTCCTTCACCATCCTGCCTGGTAGAGGCTCAAGAAAAAGAAATCTGTTACTTTCACACCAACTCCATATTTGTTCAGAATTTCCATAACATTGCCAGTAGCATTGGGACTTCAGGGGCCATTCCACATGCTGCACCATTGGGGAGTCCCGAGGCCTGATCACCTTTCTGGAGAGCAGGAAACATGCAGAATGGAGAAGGGCTCAAGGGAACTAAGCAAAGGTGCTCTGTGTTCATAGGAGGAATAACTAATGTTGGCTAAAAGCCACTCAACACACACCTTCTCCCTACCATGCCTAATTTTCTTTACCCACACTGGTACACTAGTAATAATCTCACACACACACAACATTTCCACCCAAACACACACACACACACACACACACACACACACACACACACACACACACTTTCTGTTTTCTTTTTTATAATTAATTAATTTTTATTGACAATGTCCACAATTGTAGATAATAACCCATGGTATTTCCCTCCCCCTCACTTCCCCTTTGAAACTCCACTCTCCATCATGTACCCTACCCCTCTCAATCAGTCTTTCTTTTATTTTGATGTCCTCAGCTTTT
Source organism: Orientallactaga sibirica (assembly GCA_036365145.1). Lineage (NCBI taxonomy): Eukaryota > Metazoa > Chordata > Mammalia > Rodentia > Dipodidae > Orientallactaga > Orientallactaga sibirica. Next base: position 55,128 of record JAEOAD010002338.1, read on the forward strand.
CCTCCTATTATAATGGCCTTGTGTAGGTAGTGTCAAGGCCATATTGTGTCTGGAGGAGCATGTTGTAATAGTCCTACCCTTCCTTTGGCTCTTATATTCTTTTTGCCACCTCTTCTGCAATGGACCCTGAATCTTGGAAATTGTGATAGTGATATTTCTGTGCTGAGCACTCCTCTGTTACTTCTTCTCAGCATCATGGTACCTTCTGAATCATAAAAAAGGTCTCCATCATTTGAAAAGAGATGTTTCTCTAACCAGAAGTGAGAACAGAATTAAAACATGGATATGAACATTAAGCAAAGTGATTTCTTGGCAGTTTGGTCAGCATAGTATATACATTTAGCCAGACACCAGCAGATGTTACAACCCTAGGGCTTATGACTACTCCTGTTGCAGTTTTCCAGTATCAGGGATGTATTGTCTACCATGGAGTGGGCCTCTAGTCCAATTTAAGAGTGGTTGGTTCCCCCATAACAGACATTCCACTGTTTTACCCATTGCCTCATTTGGCCTGGCTGGCCAAATTTAAGGCTTACAGTGTCCACTGTTGAGTATCACCAGTGGTGATTTACTTTCTCTCTCATTGAACTGCATGCATAGTTTTTTCAAGCTTTCTGTCAACTAGTCTACATGGAGATTTTCAGCTTAGCTCCAGCAGGATTTCTCAGTGACCTTGCAGCCTAAGTATGTGGAGTCTTCAGCAACAGGGAATCACCATCTATTCCTGGTGGGAAACCAAGTGCTACTCCAATGACCTATAATCTTTTGGGGAGTATCAGTAAAATCCCTGGCCAACAACTCACTAGAAGGCATCCAATCCCTGTCTCTAAAAACTTTCTAGTAACAACCTATGACTTCTGAGTGGCCCATTATCCAAAAGTAGATTTCCATATTATTTATTAATATCCTCTTAGATTTTTATTAGCCCTCCCTACACCTTTCCTTTACTCAATCTCTTCCCATGACCTCACTTAGGCCTTTTCATCCCCATTAATATGTTCTACTTACATATATACAATACCATCCTATTAAGTATCCCCTCCCTCCCTTTCTATTCCCTTTATATCTTCTTTCTAGCTTGTTAGCCTCTGTGACCGAGATTTATTCCTATTCACATAGAAGTCCAATCATTGGTATCTAGACTCCACATATGAGAGAGAACATGTGATGTCTGGCTTTCTGGGCTTGGGTTACCTCACACAGTATAATCCTTTCCAGATCCATTCACTTTCCAGCAAATTTCATAATTTCATTTTTCTGTACTGCTAAGTAGAACTCCATTGTGTACATGTGTCACATCTTCACTCATCAGTTGAGGGACATCTAGGTTGGTTCCATTTCCTAGATATTGTGAATACAAAAGCAATAATCATGGTTGAGCAAGTATCTCTAAGGTAGTGAGACAAAACCTTAGGATATATACCTAGGAGCAGCATAGCTAGATCATGTGGTAAATCTATTTTTAGCTGCCTCAGGAACCTCACACTGATTTCCACAATAGCTGGACCAGATTGCCTTCAAACCAACAGCATAGAAGTGTTCCTCTTTGTCTGCACCCTGGCCAGCATTTATGGTTATTTGGCTTTGTGATGGTAGTCTAACAGGAGTGAGATATAATCTCAATACAAGTTTAATCTGCATTTCTCTGATGGCTAGGGATGTAGAACATTTTTTATAATATTTATATGCCATCTGTATTTCTTCTTTTGAAAACTCCATTTAGTTCCATAGCCCTTTTTTTAATTGGGTTGTTTGATTTCTTAGGATTTAGTTTTTTGATTTCTTTGTATATCCTAGATATTAATCCTTTGACAGATGTATATCTGGCAAAAATTTTCTCCCATTCTGTAGGTTGCCTCTTTGTTCTATTCACAGTGTCCTTTGCTGTAAAAAGGCTTTGTAATTCCATGCAGTTGATTTGTTGTTTTATTTCCTGAGCAATTGGGGTTACATTTGAAAAGTCTTTGTCAAGACCAATATGTTGAAGGATTTACCCTATAGCAGTTTCAGAGTTTCAGGTCTGATATTAAGGTCTTTGATCCATTTATCCTGGCACCATTTGCTGGAGAGGCTGTCTTTTCTCCAATAGTATTGGCATTTTTGTGGAAGATCAGATGGATATAGCTGTTCGGACTTACATCTGGATCCTCTATTCTGTTCCATTGATTTATATGTCTGTTTTTATGCCAGTACCATGCTGTTTTTTTGTTACTATGGCTCTATAATAAATGATAAAATCATGTTTGGTGATATCACCAGCCTAATTTTTGTTGCTTAAAAGATGTTTTAGATCTTCGAGGTTTTGTATGCTTCCAAATGAGTTCTAGGGTTTTTTTTTATTTCCATGAATAATGCCATTGGAATTTTAATGGGGATTGCATTAAATGTGTATATTGTTCTTGATAAGGTTGCCATTTTCACAATATTGATTCTTCTAATACAAGAACAAGGTATGTATTTCTATTCCCTAGTGTTTCCTGCAATTTCTCACTTGAGTGTTTTAAAGTTTTTATTGTAGAGATCCTTCACTTCCATGGTTAGGTTCATTCCAAGGTACTTTATTTATTTATATTTATTTATTTGTTTGTTTATCTATTTATTTATTTAGTTTCAGTTGTAAATGGGAGTGATTTTCTGATTTCATCTTCTCAGTGTCTGTTTTAACATATGGGAAGGCTACTAATTTCCAGGTGTTTATTTTTTTATCCTGCTACATGGCTATGTGTTTATCACCTCTACCAATTTGCTGGTAAAGTCATTAGGGACCTTTACATATAGAATCATATCATCCTCAAATATAGGTAACTTGATCTCTTCCTTTCTTATTTATATACCTTTTATATGTGTCTCCTTATTTTTGCTATGGCTAAGACTTCCAGTACTATATTAAATAAAAATGGAGAGTGTGGATACCCTTGCTAGGGATGGCATGCTCCAAAAAGCCCAAGTTGAGACCAGTGCATCGCTTGACATGGATCCGACCCTGTGGTCTCCTCGTTCATTTATCTTAGCAAGGACATCTACTTCTTTCAGCTGTAAAGCTCATTTTTGTTGCCATGATCTTTCTGGTTTATCTCCTTCTCTTGGATTGTTCTTTTTTTCTGTGAATGATGTGCAGGCCAGCCATGACCCCCAGGAGTTAGACGTACTGCTAGCTTCTGATGAGGTGATTTTGTAAAATAATATTATGTAGACAATAGGAGATGTCTTCTCAGATCAAACAAAAAATGGAATGGAAAACAATGGGTTTATTACAACAACAATAAATGGTGGGAGCCCCCTCAGGCTACTCATGAGGGGCATAGATTTGATCCTAAAAGCTTGCTTCCTCCAGGTGGTCAATATCAGTGTGACCCTAAGAGCGGGAAAGTGAGACTTAGGATCTGGGACAGGAGAGACTACAGAGGAAAATGGGCTGATGAATTAGGTTTTGTTATTTATCTGTTAGGGATTTAAGAAAGAATGATAAGGAAACCGCAATAAGCTAATGCCCTGTTATTCAAAAAGAATTGGTCAAGGTGTTTTTCAAAGGTGTTTTTCACAGTTAATGGTTAACAGTGCTTGCTCATAATGATTGTAAGGGATTGGGCTAACTTTCCTGGAAATATTATGTACTTGTAATTTTAAAGATTATGCATGCGTGTCAAATTTGGACACAGTTTTGTTTTTGCTTTTTTCCTTTTGAATCCTATTTCCTTGTATGAGAAAAATAAAAGAATGAGGTTTCGTGGTAAGAAGAGCAGAGCGAGAGAGTGAAAGCGAGCGAGCGAGAGAAAAGCCAGAGAGAGCGAGAATGAAAGAGAAGGAGAAAAAAAGAATAAAAAAGAAAAAGGAGAGAGAGAAAAATGAGAGAATGAATGAGAGAGAAAATGAATGAGTGAGAGAGAGAGAGAGAGAGAGAGAGAGTCAAATGGCTCGCTGCTGAAGCCCGACATCTCAGCTTGTACCAACATGTCCTAAGTTTCGTTTCATTTTCAGTGCTCCCGTTCATCCCAGCTTCGTGGTCTCACCCCTTGTTGATGCTAGGGCTGGACCCTGGCATACCCTTGTCTTGTTCCTGATTTTAGTGGAAAAGCTTCAAGTTTTTCTCCATTTAGTATTATGTTGGCTATAAATTTGTCATAAACAGCCTTTATTATGGTGAGATATGTTCCTTCTCTTCCCAGTCCCTGTAGGACTTTTATCATGAAGGAATGTTGGATTTTGTCAAATGTTTTATCTGCTTCTAATGAGATGATCATGTGATTTTTGTCCTTCAGTCCATTTATATAATGCCATTTATTTTTAGATTTGCATATGTTGAACCATCCCTGCATCTCTAGGATAAAGCCTACTTGGTTGGGGTGGATGATCTTTCTGATGTATTCTTGTATTCTGTTTGCCAATATTTTGTTCAGAATTTATGCATCTATGTTCATGAGGGAGTTTGGTCTATAATTTTCTCTTTTTTTCTATCTTTGTCTTGTTTTGTTATCAGGATGATGCTGGCTTAGCAGAAGGAGTTTTGTATAATTCCTTCCTTTTCTATTTTATGGAAAAGTTTGAGAAGCAATGGTGTTCGTTCTTCCATGAAGGTCTGGAGAAGTTCACCAGTGAATCCACCTGGGCGTGGAACATTATTATCTGGGATTTTTTTTTTTTTTTGAAATTTACCATCTCTAATTTATTTATTTATTTTAGTTTTAAAAAATTATTATTTATTTGTTATGCTCATAATGTGAAAACATTCATGTTGGTACCGTATTAGCCTCCTCCCTGTACTCCCCCCTCTGAAGAGGACCCTCCTCATTGGGGAAAGTGGGTCTTACATTGTGGGGGTAGCCATTAGTTATGTGGAAGAGGCAATGTCTCTGTTTATAATGACACAACTTGTGGCTGTAATAATGTTTCTAATCAATCTTCTTCAAATTTCCTCTGTGTCTCTGGATATCTGGTTTAGTAGGAGTTTAGTGTTCTCTGTGTCTAGCTCTTTCAGCCTTGTGTTGGTGTAGGTTCACAAGAAATCTGCACTCTTGCCCATTTCCCCAATTAC
>JAEOAD010000675.1:0-23489 GCA_036365145.1 Orientallactaga sibirica
GAAGTCTATGTTCCATCATTTCCTCTCACCCCACTGACTGGTGACTTCACAATCTCCTGACTTTTCTTCCCACAGCTGTCATCTGTACCAGTCACTGTGTGTTCTGAAACCAGAATTCAGTCTTTGATACTTGCACTTTCAGAGGCAAGTGAGCAAAGACAGGAATTCAACCTTAAATCTGTGCTGTATTGAGAGAGCTGGAAATTTGGGATAAGAAAGGATTCTTAGATATATCTTATTTCATCTATAGCTAACAGTCAATATAGGAGGGGAAAGAAAGGCAATCATTTCATTTTGGGGGGGGGGGTCAAGTAATTAGTCATGACTCTGAGATTTAAGGTGTTAATGGTTCTCTATGTCTCCTTGTGGACCTATGGACTCTTCTCTCCATGTTGTGAGGGTTTCATATACACCAAAGCCAGTACTGTAGCTTTTTCATTCCTCTGAATCTCTGTTTAGATCAAAAGTTTATCTAAAACATGTCTCTATTTTCCCTTTATTATTATGATGCGAGAAAGTGCATAGTCCAATGTCGCGTCCGCCTCGACCAGCAAGGAAGACGCAACACTCGGGCTCTTCTTTCAGCAGTTTATTCAGGAACCTTGAACAATCTTCTGACAACAATCTTCTGACTGACTGACTGACTGACTGACTGAACGCCCCCGGGACAAGCCCGCCCAAAGCTTAAGAAGCCTTTGAACAGCCAACCCTGGTAAGCCACGTGGTGAATGCAGATAGGTCCACATATGCGGAAGCAAGCCTAGATCACGGCCCAAGCCAAATAAGGACTTGTTTATCCAGGAGAGCACTCGCCATCGGGAAGGCGGAAGGCGGAAGCCAGCGCCATCTTTAAGGCGCGGCACCTCGCAGCTCTCTACAGTTCCCCCTTTTATGTTTTAAAACAAGCCACAGGTAAGAGTAGAGGTCTGATCTCTGATGATGCGTATTTTTGCAACCCTGATGCCTTTTTCTCAGAGGGGATCTGGGGCATCAACCCGCATGCAATCAAACATGCTCTTCTCTGGATTTCTAGGGCTAACCCAGAGTGCAGTGCTTAGCCTCGCAACCTGAGCAGGAAGAAGATTAACTTTTAGTTGTAGCCAGCCAGACTTAGGGGACTGTGCAGCCTCTATGGCAGTAAAGGCCTGAATGATCATAGCTGCATCCCGTCATTGCGTGACCCTGATTTTACACAGACACCACAAGCAAACCAGAGAGACCAGTAACAGAAGGCCTGCTAAAGAGCACCCAAACCCGCCCATTCCTTCAGATGATTCATATAGCGGAGATCAGCCAAGATGACAATCCAGAGGCAAAGGAGAGGTCCATGCAGGTAGAATTCACATTAACTACTGCCAGTCTCAGTTCTCTTAAGGTATCTTCAAATTCAAGCGACCAATTCTGTAATAGAAAACTAGACAAAAATCTGGATAAATTTGCAGCCCTAGTATAATCCAAGGTCTTTTAACAACATTAGCAAGGAGAAACTAAAACAATGCAAACTCAACCACCACAGCAGTCATCAAACTTCTGCAGTTCAAGTTCAATATAGCCTTGAAAAGCAGGTTCCTTCTCCAGTCAGCTCTTTCCAAGAATTTGCATTTTTACAGTCTTTCCTCAGGCATCCTCTCCATTGTTTTAATGTAAATCAAGTCAGGCCACCTTCCTTCCACCTTCCTTAAGATTGCTAATGCGTTGACAATAGCAGCTTCAGTAACCTAAAACCGTCTCAGTGCCTCTGCTTTTAACTTGCTTGAGGTTTTCAACTTAAAATCTTAAAATCTCAGTCCGATATCTTTAGCCAAGCACATCAGTCCATTACAAATTTAACCTTGATCAAACTTTCTGGGCCTGGATAGCAGAACGTAGCCATCCCTTATGCCAGTAGCCCACTTCCAACAAAGTCCTCTGCAGTCTTTCCTTCCCCTTAGAAAGCTCATAAGACAAGCCTCGAAGTTCAATACTGTCTGCACTTAGCATAATTTTGATCTTTTCATTTGTTTTATGAGAGCCTGCAGCTCTTCTTTAGAATCCGTAGACTCCGAATCTTCTAGCTCAAGTGTTGCATATAAGTTGTTCTTTGTTTTTGCCTCTTTTTCATTGTTTGCCTGTTCCGACCTTTCTTCCTATAACATCTCTAAGGCCGCCTGTCCATTTTCCACTGCCTCACTGCATTGTTAGTCCTTGAGGCAGTTCCTCACTAACCTCCAGATCGATCTTACCCCGCCCTTAAGCGTGCCTTGGTCTGCTGCAAAATCAAGATCTTCGCCCAAATTTTCCCATGAAGGGATTGTAAGACTTCCAGAGCACGCAAACCAAGGGGCTATGGCATCACATTCCTCCAGGAACCTCCAGGGTACTCCCCTTTATCTTTAAGTTTTTTGAACGAAGCAGCTCATTCAGAGCCAAAAATTGGAGTGCAGTGAGAAGCGCCCATGGCTAATTTTGCAAAAATTCTTTTAAAACTTTTACTTTTGGTTCGCTACACCTCGAACTCTTCCTGCTCCCTCTTTTTCTACCGAGAGGAGCAAAATTCCCGCTTTTTTGTTTTGGATTCCCACCTTACCTGGGAACTTTCCTGCTCCCTCTTTTTCTACCGAGAAGAGCAAAATTCCCGCTTTTGTCATGGATTCCCACCTTACCTGGGAACTTACCAGTGCACTGCCCTGACTGCAGAAAGTTCTGAGTCCCTCTTCGGACTCTTCTTTCAACAGTTTATTCAGGAACCTTACTTTTTCTTTTAGATGTTTTACTCGAGCGCTCTTCTCTCACCTCCTCTAAAAAAAATTTTTTTTTTTAAAAACTGCTTCTGAATCATTCTCGTTTGCCCTATGTAATATGACTAGACACACTACAACACAAATACACCACATGAGGTTAACCAACTTTTATACACTAATAAGACACACGAACAAATATACATTAATTGGCCAGCTATCATTCTTAAGAAATCTTCTCACTGTGTTTCCTCTAAGGAAACCTTATTGTGGCGCCTTTTAACCCTAATACTGGAAGATGTATTGCCCATTTTGCTATGGGACCTTATCGTCTCTCTACCGGAGAACTTGCCTTTACCCTTTTTGTCCACTTACCTGGATCTTACCAGCTAGCTGCCCTTCAAGTTCTGAGTTCCCCGTACGGGCCACCATTTGTCGCGTCCGCCTCGACCAGCAAGGAAGACGCAACACTCGGGCTCTTCTTTCAGCAGTTTATTCAGGAACCTTGAACAATCTTCTGACAACAATCTTCTGACTGACTGACTGACTGACTGACTGACTGACTGAACGCCCCCGGGACAAGCCCGCCCAAAGCTTAAGAAGCCTTTGAACAGCCAACCCTGGTAAGCCACGTGGTGAATGCAGATAGGTCCACATATGCGGAAGCAAGCCTAGATCACGGCCCAAGCCAAATAAGGACTTGTTTATCCAGGAGAGCACTCGCCATCGGGAAGGCGGAAGGCGGAAGCCAGCGCCATCTTTAAGGCGCGGCACCTCGCAGCTCTCTACAGTCCAACCCACCCTCAGCCCTGATATTCTTCTCCACTCTGGCCTGTGTTTTCTTGCCTGTTTCTTCACATTGAGGCTCGGACCTGTCTTTCAGATGTTCACTTGGTGGCCACTTGCAGTTGTTCAGCTGCTTCCCTGACAGAATTAAACCAAATTCACAGCATGTCTTCAATTTCCATGTAGCCCCTGTGCTTCTCCCTGAACTGCTCTTGTCATACCAGAAAAGTGGTGCAGACTGCGTTGCTGGTGTTGATCTCAGGAGGAATTAGTATGTTTCAACCATTCAATGATATTTTGTGATGTCAGGGGTCATTTTTTATTATTTAATTGAGGGTAGAGCATACAATGCTGCACCTGACCTTATGGGTTGGTACGGGGATGTTGCTGAGCACCCTGCAGTTTCCATGTCATTTTCAAAACTAAGTCTTTCTGACTCAAATTGTCAGTAGGGTGATGAGAATGTCAAGTGCAGTGGTATGGACATGTGAAAGAACCTGAACCTCTCAGGGGAGAACTGGAGCTGATTTTGTTGTTGTTGTTGTTGTTGTTTTGTTTTGTTTTGTTTTTCGAGGAAGGGTTTCACTCTGGTCCAGGTTTACCTGGAATTGAGTATGTAGTCTCAGGGAGCCCTCAAACTCATGGCAATCCCCCTACCTCTGCCTCCTAAGTGCTGGGATTAAAGGTGTGTGCCACCACGCCCGGCTCTGGAGCTGATTTTTCATTTTCATTTTTTTTTATATTGTGGTGTTGGGATGTCAAACCCCAGTTCTTACCTCAAGTGCATAATGAATACTTTATTCTGAGACAATTCTGAGAGCTGATGGCCTGGGAACAGGTCTAGGTTACATCAAATATGATGTTCCAACATGGTAAAAGTTTCAGAATTTTTGGTTTCATTTCTTAAGCCTGGTTTCACTCTAGCATGGCTGACTTGGAACTCAGTCTGTCAACCAAGATAGCCTTAATTCATGGTGATCCTCCTACTTTAGCCTCTTTTTGTACTGGGAGTAAAAATGTGGGCCACCCTACGTGACTCATGGAATATTTATGGTAACAGAATGAAAAACTTATAAATCTAGGCATTTTAAGTACATTCATGGAAACATCAAGGCGGAGTTTTCAAAGCAGAGAAGTCTCTGCTAGAGGCCTCAGGTGTTTTGTGATGCCATCCTTAGCCTATGGGTTGGTGGAAACTAAGATGTTTGTTTGAACATTCCAATAAGAATTTTACCTGATAGTAATGGCAATGTTAGATCAAGTGGTGAGGTAGACTATAAGTACCATTTATGGGACTGAAGGTCACCCATCAAAATTAGGTTATAAACCTGTAACAGGCAGCTTTCTACTACCACAGACCTTCTATACATTCAATCAACTATGTAGTATGTTTAACTCAGGAGTTACTTTTTTTTTCTGGTAACTAGTTCATGAACCCAGAGCTTCACACATCCCAGGTAAACAATGGGTCCACCACTGAGCCACACCTCCAGCCTGGATACACCATTTCAATGGCTGAACTAGCAAAATGTGTGTGAGTAATGAGTGTGAACAAGGCTACTGAGAAGTATGTGCCAAACTGATAGGAGAGGTAAGATGGTGCTTCATAATAATAACTCAGGTTGTCTGGACATGGTTACAGTAAAGAGGTGGGGGGAGCACTGCATGAAATAGAGAATGCATGGGGAACAGATGGGGGATAGGGTGTGTGTGTGTGTGTGTGTGTGTGTGTGTGTGTGTGTGTTTCTAAGGATCAAGCACAGGGCCTTGCACAAACCAGGCAAGTGATCTGTCAAGGGGACAAGTGTTAACAACTGTCCTGTTTCGTTTACCCTCAGAGGTGCCTCATGAGCACATACATGTTCAAACCTGCCATCCAGTGGAATGTGCAGAGCTAGCATACATGCTGCAGAGACTTCAATATGTTACTGTCTTTTGAGACCCTGGGTGTGGATAAAGTGATCTAGAGGGAATGCAGACAAAGAAGTGAGTGCAGTGAACCTGGCTTGGTGGCACATGCCTGTAAACTCAGTACATATGTTGAACATTTTATCTCATGTCTCCACCTGCCAAGTACTGAGTTCACAGGTATGTGCCATCACTCCAGGTCACTTTGAGTCCAGCCTGGGTTATGGGAGACCCTATTTCAAAATCAAACAAAGAAAAACCACACAGAGAACAAGGAGTGTGTGTGGGGCAAGGCGAGGGCAGCAGAGCCTGAGTGGGCTTCATAGAAACTGCACAGGCTCGTGAGTGCACATCCCTCTTACAGGCAGTTTTTCTCATCTCTTTTGGCCATTTAGACACTTCTCATTTTCTTTCATGAAACCATCCTCTTCAACTGTTTTTTTCACTATTTTTTTCCATTTTGATATTTTTCTTATAAATATTTTATTATTTATTTATTTGAGAGAGATATAGGGAGAAAGAGAGAGAGAGAGAGAGAGAGAGAGCTATGGAGGGTGAGAATGGGCAACCAGGGCTGTCAGCTATGCAGACGAACTCCAGATGCAGGCACCACCTTGTGCATCTAGCTTATGTGGGTCCTGGGGAATCGAATCTGGATCCTTTGGCTTTGTGGGCAAGTGCCTTAACCACTAGGCTATCCCTCTAGCCTGCATTTTGGTATTTTAATACATATATAACATATTTTGATCTTATGCCTAGAAATCCACTATCTTACCAGTCTCCACCTCTCACTAACACATTTCTTCATTCCTATCACTCCCCATCTTACTTTTGTTCCTTTTAAAAAATGTTTATTATTTTAACAACATGTTTTGTACAGATAAATCATGTGTTGGTGCCCTTTTTTCCCTCATCCCTGCCCCCACTCCATTAGGGACGCTCCTCAGTGGGGTTGCAGGTATTCCTCATTCCTTTTTTTCACCCCATTGAGTTATATTAGGATTTCATGCATGATCATGGTGATTTAACAGGATGGGCAACTTACCAGTAGGTACACAACTGATGAATATGACTCCCCTTTCTGTGCAATCATTAGGTGCAATGAGCTTCTCTAGAGGTGTGGAGTCACATGTATCCTTCCCCCGTGAAGGTGATGTATTGACAGGCTTAATCTTTGCAGAAAATTTAAGCTGCTATGAATTCATGGGTGTAATGACTATGTGTACCCCAAAATAGTGGTTCAGAGTGCTCCTCCCACCACACAGGAATATCTGTAAGACTCAGGAAGTTAGAGAAACCATGCTCAGGAAGGGGACAAAACTTGAAAATCTCAGAAAGCCCGTTAAATTCACAAGCTTCACAAGCTCCCTCCACAAGGTTAAATAAACAATAATAATATCTGGGAAGAGGAGAATCCTTCCCTTCTGCATGAAACAGGCTCTCACCTGTGATGGCCGCAGTTCTTCACAGAGGAGCTCCTTGAAAGAGTTAGGCCTCTTCACTGCTGCCTCCCTTCCTGCCTCCAATTCCCTTCACCTCCTACACATTGAGGTTGGGAAGCATGTGACATTTAGAGGAATGATGTACTTGCTTTTGCAAAGCAAGCAGAATTTTGGCATGTTTTGTTTATCATTTCTTTTTGAGACCGGGTATCAAGTAGCTTAGTCTGCTTCAACCTCACTATGTAGCCAAAGATTGCTTTGAACTGTATTTTGTAAATATTTATTTATTTATTTGGGAGAAAGAATGGGGGAAGATGGGAGAGATAGAGAAAGAATATGGGTGAATGAGGGCACTAGTGCCTCTAGCCACTGCAAAGGAACACCAGATAAATGTGCCACCTTGTGCACTTGGCTTTATGTGGGTCCTGGGTGATTGAACCTGGGTTATTTGGCTTTGCAGGCAACCATTTAACTGCTAAGGCATCTCTCCAATCCTGTATTGAACTTTTGTTGCTCCTGTCATCCCGTCGTTATTGCTGAGATTAGAAGCAGATAACAGCACTTCCTGTTTATGTAATTACTGGGTATTGAACTCATGGCTCATGTGTATTAGGCAAGCCCTCTCTGGACTGAACCACAGCCTCAGCCCTGTTTGATTATTTTTCCATTTTCCATTTAAGAGGTTTATCTCAACCAGATTTAACTTTGGTAGGTCACATTGATCAAGAAATCATACATTTATTTCAGATTTAGACAGGGTTTCTCCTTTGAGCTTGGGATGCCCTGGCTGTCTGATATCTGGTGTCTGGTTTCCCTCCCTTTTGTTTTCCTTTTCACTGTCATCCCTGTAAGAAGGACAGGGAGCAAGAAGCCGATTATTATGGGTGACTTGTCATGAGCATGCGGTTGTAAGGAGTGTTAAAGTAAATCATTTTTACAGCATTGACTTCTTGTTTGATGAGTGGGAGTAGACACTTGAGCAGACAGAGAAGAATACTCATGTAAGGACCCAGTAAAGAGCATAACCATGGAAACCATTTTCCTAAACCTGATGAAAAGTTGCTCTCATGGATTTTGTTAACCTCTTCTTTTATTTTGTCTATCTGTTGTTGAATAATATTGGAATTGTCTGTAATATTGAAGCAGCACATTCCAGGGAATTTCTGACAGCTAATATGATGCTTCAATAATAAAAAATCAATAATGGCTCTATTTTGTAATATTGAGGTTCGAAGTTCTTTCATTTCTTCAATAATTTCTGATGGAACTCTTGTGAGATCAGCAGTTTTGCTAAAGATGCAGGACAACTTAGATAGTTACCTTTGTGTCTCCATCACAAGGCCTGGAATGAGCAGGATAAATGCTCTGTGACTAAATCTGCTTGTGATCTAGGAGAAATAAATTATTACCACACTTGAGGGGCAGTCTCCAAGTATTCCAGTGAGGAGGGTTTAGGGATGGCAGTAAGGGGAGGATCTGTCTGCTGGAGCAGATTCCAGAGAAGTTAACAGGCAGGGCTTGAAAGGCCATTTTATTCAGAGGAAGTCCTGTCTTATGGGCATCTCTTTTCTGGTGGGCAGGGTGATGTTTTGTTCAATAGAACAATTAGGAGGTGGTTGAGGTGGTTTAAGAGGTGGTCAAGGGGGGTTACAATTGATACATAGGCAATGTTGTTGGACCACTAGGGTGACTGGCTGAATCTGTATGGAGTGCAGGGTGGTCTTGTTTGTTATTCTATATCCAATGACATTAATATATTCATTATACTTAGCAGATAGACCCATGAGATTATTAGCTAATAGTTGGTGGACTGCAAAAAGAATGTTTGTTCATGATATCAACAGGTAATTGAACTCAGAAGTTTTGAATATTTAAGGACTCCAGAGAGCTGGTGGAGATGCTTGTGTTCAGGGTAGCCTTTGAGTAGATAGTATCTATAGGGGCTCTTTTAAAAAATATTTTATTTTATTTTACTTATTTATTTGAGAGAGAGAGAGAGGCAGATAGAGAAAGAGAGAAAATGAGTGTGCCAGGGCCTCCAGCCTTGGCAAACAAACTCCAGACGGCATGCTCCACATTCTGCATCTGGCTTACATTGGTCTTGGGGAATCAAACCCAGGTCCTTTGGATTTGTATGCAAGTGTTTATAAAGTTGGGCCTTTAGGAGGCAGACAATTAAGGGCTTAAGTCCCTGGCAGCTGGTAGGGGGTAGAGGGTATTGGTCTCAGGTTACATAGGAGTGAGGATTTTTAAAATCAACACATACATGGTTCATGGTGTTCAATCTCCCAAATTGAGGGGTTAGTGGCATCAGGTGGGAAAGGGGAATGTTTGGATTCGAGAGGTGCTTCCATGCAGGTTCAACTGGAGATTTAAAACATGGTTATTGTATTGAATGTGGGAATGTGGACCAAGACTTTGAATTTTGACACCTGTATCAAGGAGAGGCATAGGGTATTCAGGGATGACTAAGCAAGAATGAGTAATATTAAGGCTCCAAATTGGCAGAATAAAGGAGGGGTAATTCTGGAATGGGAAGGGACAACTGAGACCTTTATGACCATCATGTTAGTCCTTACTGTTGCCCCTTTGCAGGAAGTGAGAAGCAATAGGGAGGCCCCACTGTCCAGGACAAAAGAGACTTTGTGCCCAGCCACCATCCCAATCACCTTTGGTTCAATGGATGAGTTGGGATACCCACCTTGGGTGGATGAACCTGGGCCCCTTCATTATACCAACTGTAGAGTGGGAGTTGGGGTAGGTATTGGGTGCCCTATGGGGGCTCCAGGTTGTCCCTGATGGCAGTCCCATTTCCAATGACCTCACTGTCCACAGATAGAGTAAGCTTTTGTGGTGGCCTGGGTTTAAGGGCAGGCACTGACCCAGTGTCCTGGCCGGTTACACCTGATACAAGTCCCAGATATCTTTCTTCCATTGCAGGTTTTATGATAGTGTGATAGGCTTGAAAGCAGGTGGCTATTGAGGACAGAGGCTACGAGCTGGTATTTTATTCACCTCTCTTTCTCCTTCTCTCATTTGGCCTCATCTTCCCTGTTGTTTAGTCTTCAACTATTTGTGTTGTTGTTGGGGTCCACTTGCTATTGATTTGAAGCATTAGTTTTCTGAAATCTGATATAAGATATAAGAAATCATCTCATTTTTTGTGGGTTTTTTGGTGAAGATTTGGTCTGGAGCCTATAATCTGATTATTTTTGAAAAGGTTCTATGTGTAGCTGAGAACAATGTGTATTCCTTTTTATTGAACACAATGTGTGTACACATGTGTTCTGTCCAATTTATCTGGGGTTTAATTTATTTGTTATGATTCCTTGTTGGTTTGTAATTTGAAAGATCTACACCAGGTTGTGCATGGCTCATGTTTGCTTTGTATGATGATTTCCATTCACTCTGTTTTTGTGCAATATTGCTTGATAAATGTGTATGTTTGAGACAACAGGTAGTTGGATCTTGTTTCTCAGTCACATCAGCTATACTGCTCCATTCATTTAGTCAATTTAAAGTTATTATTAAGAAGATGTTGGCACTTATGATTAGTTAATTGAAATTTGCATTAGTAGTTTGTCTCAGTGGCAGAGCCATTCTCATCCTTTTTAACTATATCAATCTAGTCACTAAGAAGCAGCATCTGTTTTTAAGTGAAGCCTATGATACAATCATGCTCACAATGTTAATCACCTGATGTTCTTCATTAACTATGAAAAGTGTAATGTATATCTTCACTTTGATCTTAACAAGAAATTTAAATTAGCATCTGTCACACTCAGCTCCACACTGCTGGGATGAATATTTAAACCAGACACAGTTTATGAGAAGAACAGGATTGGAGATTACAGTTCCAGGGGAAGTTCCATCATGGCAGAAGAAGCTGGACCCTTTTCATAGGTCCATGCAGAGAGAAATCCACCAGGAGCACCACAAGCCAAAACAATCAAGGAACCTGAGGGAGAGCTCAAGCACTCTCCATATCTTTACACTATATTTCAGATCCACTTGCAAACATACCTTCGGGCTGGACCCTAGGATATGCCCACAGTGACACCTCTTTCAGCCAGGTATCTTTAAATCCAGGAAGCTTTGATAAAAATCAATCTATTGGGGGAGATCCATTTAAACTGCTACAACATCTTTGGAAGTTCAGGAGATGGCTCAGGACATAAAAGTGCTTGCTTGCCACACCTGCCAATCTCAGCTCCCTCCCATAGATGTAAAGCATGAAACACGTGGCAAATGCATTCTGTATTCACTTGCAGTAGAAGAGTCCCTGGTGTTCCCATCTATACAGGTGCATATGCATGCATATGATTCATTAATTTATACACTTTTTTAGTTATCATCTTTTCACAGATTTTTAAAGTTAGATAATTGACCTAATTACTTTATTATTATTTATAAGGGTTTTTTCTGAGTGTGGAACTTGTATCGTTTATGTATATTTGGGTAGGTGTGCATTCCTCATGCACACGTACTTGGAGGTCAGAGAAAGAATAGGGTGTTCACATCTATTGTTTTTATGCTCCTGATTACCTTTCATTAAACCTGGAGCTTGTGAGGTTTTAGTTAGACTGGCTGATCAGTGAGCACCAGTGATCCTTCTGTCTCTGATCCCCTCAATACTGGGGCAACAAGTATATATGATGTTGCCTCATTGTTTAAATTTAGGTTTTCATGCTTCTGCAGTATGAGCTTTAAATGAAGGACCATACACCTCCTCAGCTTCCCTTAGTCTTAAATATATCTTAGAGAGGTCTAACCAGTTGAAGCAAAATAGAACATTTATATATCCAAGACTAAACAATGAACTTATACATCATTGAGATGAGCTATTGTAAAGTTTCATTAAAATAATATATGAAAATATGAGCCTTGTAATAGAGACTTAGGTAAATGTGTCTTCCTATGTAAGAGGTAGCCTGTAGAGAATAGGTGCCCTTACAAATGGAAATTCCTTTTTCCATGAGTTTTGAAACAGTCAACTAAAATTGTTAGTCACATTTTGGAAAGCTACTTACACACATCCTTTTTTAAATTTTATTTTTATTTTTAAACTTTTTTTATTTGTGGAGAGAGAAAGAGAGAGAGAGAGCGGAAGACAGTGATGGATGTGCCAGCTTCTCTCAGCTGCTATGAATGAAATACAGATGCGTGCACCCCCTTCTGGGCAAGTGTGGCATTGCGCCCTTGCATCACTTTGCATCTAGCTAATCGTGGGACCTGGAGATTGGAACCGGGTTCTTAGGCTTAGCAGGCAGGCGCCTCAACCACTAAGCCATATCTCCATCCCCACACATCCTTTTAATATAACTCATTTTAAGTTAAATGCAGATCTCCATTTATTTGAGTAGAAAAATGGTATCTCTTGATATTCTGAAGTCTTCTATTCATGTTTTAACAGCTAACAGTCAGCAGGTTTCCCAAATATGGGGAAATTAAAATGTTGAGTATTACTGGGCCATCAAAGAAGTGGGCTGGAGAGTGGTCAAAGGCACTTGCTTGCAAAGCCTGATATACTTTAGAGGCTGAAGTAGCAAGATTGTTATGAATTTGTGATGCAGAATGAGTTACATTTCAGCTGGGCTCAAGTGAGACCCTGCTTCATAAAAAGCCAAAAAGAAACTGAAATTTTTCTTTGATAAAACACATAAATCATAATACATAATAGAAGGATGTACATGATAACTGGACCTCTCTGTGACACAAAGAAGATTCTGGTGCCAGAAACCTTACTGAATGGTCTCTGCAAGGGCACATGCCTGTAATTTTTTATATAAATCCCCAGACTTATTGAGGCTTTTTTTTATTTGAGAAAGAAAGAGGCAGAGAGAGAGAGACAGAGAGAGATAGATAAGGATGGAGAGAGTGGGCATGACAGGGCCTCTGGCCACTGCAAACAAACTCCAGATATATGTGCCTCCTTGTGCATCTGGCTTATGTGGGTCCTGGAGAATCAAACAAGGATTCATTGGCTTTTCCGGCAAATGCCTTAATGGATAAGCCATTTCTCCAGCCCCATAGAGGCTCTTTGACCTCCCACAAAGACCTCAGAGACTAGTGAAGGGATTAAAAAATTAGTTATTCAAAATTAATACTTTCTGTTCCTTATCTAAATAAGAGTTTGACTTTTATATTTTCTGGAATCCAAATGGTAATATACTTTCCTATGTGAATATAGAATGTATTATTACATCATATTATTTGTTTCATGTAGAAGTGTATGTAACAGAAGTAACCTATCAAAATGTGACCCTGCATTTTCTTTTGGATGTCATGCCCTTTTGCAGATAGAAAAAATTTTCAATTCTTGCAAATTGCAACTTTCTCATCATCAGAATAATTATTTCTAATCTCGAAATTCCTTTTTTTTTTTTTGGTCAGGCCTCTGTTTTAACTTGAAGACTTCTTTTAATCTCTTGGACCTATGTGATCAGCATGAATACTGATAATTCTCCAATCTTCTAAACCTAAGGGCCAAGAAGTAATCTCAAGTTTATGGCTGAGAACTCCCTGATTTCCTCATCTTTGCAGTTCTTTTTTCTTCTTATACAGTTTTCATTACTTGACTGAGACCCATTGTGATTGTTCCATTCAGGGAAACTTTCAGTTAAAACCTTGTCTGCTTACAAGATCTGCTGTACATGCCTTTTGCAGAGCAGTTGTCTGCCTACTCAAATTCTATTCTGGTGAGGTCTTTGTGTATAAGGAAGATGCATGTCAAGGATGAGAGGAAATCTCTCACTGAACCTGAAGATGTTTCTTCTAGTCAGATTGGTAGACAACTATGTTGTAGTGATTATCTTGTTTCCAAACTGTCAGCACTGGGATCACAGAAATGTGTGACCATGGCTGGCTTTTATGTGGGTGCTTAGTATATAACTCCAGCCTCATGTTTGTATATTCAGCACTCTTACCTGTTGAGTCCTTTCCCAGTACCTACCCTGTTTGCCCTTCTTCAATATCTGTCCTGTTCCATCAATCAGGAAAAGCTGAAGAATCTTCAAGGAGAAAGTCCCATTTTCACATCAACAATTTGTAATAAAATGTACTTTGGTGAGCCAAAGACAAAACAAGAATGACACTGACATAGGATAGAAGAGAAAGATTTATTTGAGGCAAAGAGAGTGAGTTTAAGAGTTACTTGCAATATGTCATTTTTGAACAATGGAAACATGGGAAATTTTCTCAGTAGGCCTTTACATATTGGTGTAGAAAATCATTTTAACTCTGGGTACCTGTATATGCAAAGTCAGTTGTAGAGAGAGAGATTCTGACCTTGCTAGGTTTATGATCATTATTCAAGATGGTAGACACTTATTGGGTTGTCTTACAAAGTATTCTTGTTAACAATTTTGATACATGTAGAGAATAAATTTTGAACATAGTCCTTTCCCATTACCTTCTCTTATCTCATATCCCCATTATTCTGAACCCCTTCTTTCCAACTAGACACTCTACTAATTATTTTTATTTTTTTATTTTTTGAGAGAGACAGACAGAGAAAGAGGGAGAGGGAGACAGAGAATGGGCATGCCAGCAGTCTCTCAGCTGCTGTGAACGAAATCCAGGTGAGTGCGCCACCTTGTGGGCAAGTGCAGCATTGTGCCCTTGTGTCACTTTGCTTCTGGTTAAACGTGGGACATGGAGATTGGAACTGCTGGAGATTGGAACGAGCTTTCTTAGGCTGAGGAGGCAGGCGCCTTAACCGCTAAGCCATCTCTCCAGCCCGATCCTCTACTATTTTTAACTAGATGTTCAGTTGACAAAGAACATCAGACAGGGGGAATAGGTGTGCCATGGCCTCCTGCCACTGCAAAAAAGAACCCCAATACTCATGCACCAACTTGTGCATGTGGATATATGTGGGTACTGGAGGAATCAGACCCAGGATATCAGGCTTTGCAAGCACATGTGTTGAACTACTGGAGAAATCTCTCCTGTTCTCCTGCATACTGCTTGGATGCCCTTTTTATCCTCATTCACCATTGTATATAGAAAGATGGTAGGCCCAATACCAAGCAGGTCCTGTTTTGATAATACTCTCTGTGGAGTCATGAATGCATTGACCATGTCCTGTCTAGAAAGCAGTGGTCCACACCATTCTGTACCATCCATAGGAATGGTGTTAGTTATGATTGTTCCTCATTCTCTGAGGATGAATAAGGGGCTCAAGGGTCTGTGGAAGGTGGATGTGTATGAGGAAGACAAGCCTTATTTGTGTAAAGGGTGAATTCATGGTGTGAGGATGAAGCAAGAAACAGGGGGACAATACAAGATATTGAGTGCTAGATACTGCTGACTAAGGGCAATTGATTGTCTAAAAGGATTTGACTTTCTGAGAAAGCATGTGAGGATGTCAGTGATGGTCATATAAAGGCAGTAGGCATCTGGTGCATGAGCTATCCGGAAAGAGTTTGGAGGGAAAAGGTGATTTGTTGGTCATCTGAGCCAAAAGTCAGTTCTCAGGAAGGACAGAGGTTTGAGTTCTGTAAGAGTGAGAATATAAATGAAGATGTTTCGGCTGATTTATTTATTTCAGTCTTACAAATTCTAGGGAAAACTTCATTATGGCAGAAGCAGCTCCATCACTTCATCATCTATGCACAGCAAAGAATGGAAGAGAGGAGCCAGATACCAAGCCAGCTTAGAACAGACCCTATGTGTAGGTAAAGGATACTCTGCCAGTAGCACACTCCCCTAGTAGGGCTCTGCCTGCAGGAGACATAAATAGGAAGCTTACTTTTAATCATAATGAGATCCAGCCTGAAAAATGTATGCAGACATAAGGATTAAATAGAAAATAGGACCTTTTAGAAGCAGAATGACTCCATCTTTGGACTCTGACTGCCATGTCATTGTAACCTTTTGTTTCCTAAGAGTGATCCAACCACCCCTCCCAATTATTACATGCTTGGAATAACCCAGATCATCCATTCCCATTTTAATTTTATTGGAATTGCCCAAACCACCTGTCTGATTATTACTTCTGTATCATGGCCCAACCTGAGGCAAGGGGGACCACATGGAAAGAATTCCAGTTCCCACATCTTCCCAAAATATGCCCTGGGATTTTTGACCTGCATGATCAAAGCCCTTCTCAGGATGCCTTGAATAAAGTCTGTTCGTGTCTTTCCTGTCTTTTAAAAATAGACTTATGAATTTT
Source organism: Orientallactaga sibirica (assembly GCA_036365145.1). Lineage (NCBI taxonomy): Eukaryota > Metazoa > Chordata > Mammalia > Rodentia > Dipodidae > Orientallactaga > Orientallactaga sibirica. Next base: position 16,029 of record JAEOAD010000675.1, read on the forward strand.
ATTTTTTTTAACTATGCCATCATTTTCAGGAAGCAGACTTTATATCAGGTTTCATAATTCATTTACAGACAAATTCTAATATACAATATGTACATTAAACTGGTTTTTAAGTCAACAGGAAAAACAACTCTGCAGATATTACTCTGGTTTTAGTTAGTCATGACTTAGATAATCAGGAGTCATAACATAGACTGTAAATTCTCAAGGCCAGCATTGTTTCATTGTGGCTGACAATGCTCCATCAAGGAGAATGGGGACAGCTTCTCCCCAACAAGGTGAAGACATAATATTTAACTAATAACATAATTACAGAACCCATAAAAAGCCTTTGTTTATGAAGACAGGCTAATTGTTCAGAAATTCTAGGTTTAATAATGCATATCACATAATTATGATGTTTGGCAAGAGTTTATTGGGAGGGTTGATTGACAGATGGGTTAAAAGTTTACCTACTGTGTATGTCTTGGAGTTATCTGTGTTCCCATTTATTAAGGAAGAACACACTATTGTATGCTAGTATATGAATTTCAATGTCTAACCACACTAGTGAACTATATAACAATTTGATATTTAAATACTGAGTAGTAATGGGGAAAATACTACCTTTTAAAATCTTCTTTATTTGTAACTGCCTTAAATATATCCAGTGTACAGTGATGAAAATCCTCTCCCACCACCGTCTATTTTCTTCCTCCAAAAGTCCAATCTACATTGATTCCCTTCTTCTTTCCAGTTAGTCTCTCTTCTCTTTTAATTTCACTTATTTCCCTCCTTTTGTGCAGGTCTTGTGTAGATGGCATCAGCCCCTGTGAGGTTGTTAATGTCCAAGGCAATTTTTGTCTGGAATTTTTTCACTTACAATTCTTTATTTTTTGGACTTTAAACATTTGGTCTCACTCTAGGCCAAGCTGACCTGGAATTCACTATGTAGTCTTAGCATGCCCTAAAACTTATGGTGATCTTCCTACATTTGCCTCCCTAATGCTTGGATTAAAGGCCTGTACCACCATGACCAGCTGTCACAATTCTTCATCCACCACTTCCACAATGGTTCCTGAATCTTGGAGTATGAGATAGCGATGTCTCAGTTAGTACTGAATATTTTGTCAATTCTCAGCAATTTGGTGTGCTTAGAATCAACCTAATTGTAACCACCATATGAAAAAGGAGGCTTCTCTAGCCAAAAGTGAGAGAATCAGTAATATATGGGCATAAACATATTTAGAAGGCAGTTTGGTGGGAATAATACATCAAACTAACAATACAAGAGAAGTAGTTCTCCCCTAATATGACCTGCTGTGGTGGTTTGATTCAAGTGTCTCCCATAAACTTAGGTGTTCTGGATGCTTGTGTCCCCAGCTGGTGGCAGTTTGACAATTGAAGCCTCCTGGAGGCACTGTATTGTTACAGCCACCTTCCCTTGCCAATGCTTTGTAGACTCACCTGTTATTGTTTTGCATCTGATGTCATCAGGAGGTGATGTCCACCCTCTGCTCTTCATATCATTTCCCCCTGCCATCTTGGAGCTTCCCCTTTAATTTGTAAGCCAAAATAAACCCCCTTTCCCCCCATGCTGCTCTTGGTCACATGTGTTCTGCATTCAGTGTGAATTCAAAAGCAACAACTCCCCAGTTATGGGCTTTTGATTAAGTATTCAGTACCAGGTAGATATTCCCTCTTAAGGAGTAGGCCTCAAGTCTAATCAGAGAGCAGCTGGTTTTCCCTATAATAGGCATAGCACAATTGAACTTGCATGGTTTGCCACAGGGTAACATCATTGTTTACTTTTTCTGGCAACAGGTTACACAGCTGTTTCCAGTACATTGACAGCCAGCTAACTGGGTGGAGGCTTCCATCTTTGCTGCAGCTTGATTTCCCAGTGTCCTGCATATCACACATGTGGCGTCTTTAGCAATAGAGTCTTCTCATTTCATTCTGAACGATAACCAAGGGTCTTGGCAATGCCTGAAATCTTCTATGGCATCAGTGGACTTTATAGCTCACAGTTAGTGGAAGCCAACCCACCCTAGCACAGATTTTTTTCCAGCAACAATGCTTTGCTTCTGGGTACAACACTATATATGTTGATAAGGTACTTCTGCTCAAACTCTTTAAAATACATACATATATATTATGTATATATTACTACCTAGCAAAGAAATAGGTTGTCAATATATGTATCTGTTAGTAAAACATTAAAGTTCAAGAGAAGTGAAAAAGTATCCTACTTTTTTGCACTATTTGTAACATACATTTGAGCCACGATGTTTCAGATTGTGTGTGTTCATTGAATTGGAGCTTCATGGCATAGTGGCATGCACAGTGCAATGTGTTTGTATGGGTTTCCAATATAAGCTGCAATGAAGTTGACTGACAACATTGTAGATTGGTGTCAAGATACCTTGAATTCATTGTTTATAATATATTTTATTCTGAATTAATATTTGGTTTTGTTTTCACAGAATATTTTCAGGTTTGCCATATTTATTATGACCCCTGCACTGATGATCAGACTCCATATGGAGTCAAAGTTCCCAACTTTATTAAGAGCTTCTATTCCACTATTAGTGTTAGGAATTGAGCCCATGGCTTGTATCTTCTGGGAAGGCAGTGTACCACAATGTTATAACACAAGCCCTAACATATGCCTTTCCATTCTATTGTTTTTTCACTAAAAAAAACCTAATCTTAGTTGTTTGAATCACTACAGCATGATGAAGGTATGATATTTATCTTGAGGTTTTTCTTCCATGATACACCATATAAACTTTGTGCTTATTGAATAAGTCCCTGCCAAGACACATATAGAAGAACAATGTCTAATTTGCTAGTTCCTCTTTTTGTCATCTTGGGTTGAAGAGAAATATCTCACTATAGGAGTTGGTGTCATTTGAAGACATAGCTGTGGACTTCACCTGGCAAGAGTGGCAGCACCTGGATGTTGTTCAGCAAAAGCTTTACAGAGATGTGATGCTGGAGAACTACAGAAGCCTGATGTTCTTGAGTGAGTTAAACTCCCATGAATCTCTAAGTAGTAATTCCTTTCTCTTTGATTGATAAGTACAGTCATTATTACTAATATTTTGTATTGTTTTGATATTGTACTCTTATTTATTTATTTTATTTTATTTTTTTGGATAGAGACACATAGAGAGACAGAGAGAGAGAGGGAGAGGAAGACAGAGTTGGGCGCGACAGCAGTGTCTTGCTGCTGTGAACGAAATCCAGATGTGTGCGTCCCCTTGTGGTCAAGTGCAGCATTGTGCCCTTGCGTCACTTTGCATCTGGCTAAACATGGGACCTGGAGATTGGAACCAGTGTTCTTAGGCTTAGGAGGCAGGTGCCTTAACCCGAAGCCATATCTCCAGCCCTTTATTGTACTCTTAAACTGACATACTTATGGAGCATATTATATTGATCAAAGTGGCATTACAATACACACATAGAAAGTAACACGAGTCTGTCAGATCGGGCATTAGTTGTATGGGAAGCTCTCAACAATTTTGTAGCTATTTTGAAATACCAATGTAAGTGTTGCCAGATGCATACTAACTTAAAACTGTGATATACAACATATAAAATTATTTCTTGCAAATGCATCCAGTTAATACTAAACATGCTTATTCTATCCCTTTTCTTCTACTCATTTTCCATATTCTAATTACTTGTTTTGTTTTCTGCCTCTATTATGTACACTGGGACTTGCAAGTATAAGGAGAACATGAAGAATTTTTGTTTTAGTGTTTGTCATACTTTATTTATATCCCATGAATTTTCCAGGGGAAGGGAAATAATGTCTATTCACTCCAATTATAGAGGGATTTGGTAGCCCAAAGGAAAAATCATAAATTCCTCTTCCTGAATGAGTTTATTGGGTTATTTAGAAAGCAAATGATTCTATGATACATATTTGTAGGGCCAAGAACTCAAACCCTAATCCGTTTTTATCATTTATGTATACATTACCCATTGGAAGATCAAGGTGAGAAATTTATGGCATTTACTTCTGGTTGTTGAGTGTTTATGCTCTAATTCCATTATCATAGAATTATATAAGTCTTGCAGCTTTCTTGATTTCTTTGACACAATTGTGTTGAAAATGTCTTGGAAGTCAGTAGAGCTGCTTTGATTTAAGATGATGTCAGTCATTTCAAAACCAGAGGAAATAGCTATATTACTTCACATAATGTCTACAGCTATGTTCATACCACCATTTTTAATGTTTTTATCTGGAGACTGGGTTTCATTCTACTCTAGATTATCCTGGAGTGCACTCTATAGCCAAGGTTGTCCTCAAAATCTTAGTGATTCTCCTGCCTTAGGTTCTCAATTGTTTGCAGTAAAGTAGTATGCCACCACACCTGGCTCCATTTCTCCTTAGAATCTTTTTTCCCTCTATATGTCCATTTGTCCTACAGATACGTACATTTTTGTAGTCTCCATCATGAATTGCATGGACTTTGTTCATTGCACTTACCATATATTTCAGCTAAGCCTTTATCTTTTCTTATGCTTTGAAATGAACTTAGAGGTGCATACACCCTGGAAAAGTGCTCTATCACTAAGCTATTTTTAATCACTATTACTTCAATAGTGTATTGTCAATGAGTGGTGGATGAGTACATCATTGATTTTTAGAGAAAGTAATTTCCTTGGTACCCTGTCTTTAGCATTGAGCCCCTCTGTTATATAAAATATTACTTGTTATATTATACTCATTTGTTGATTTCTACAAAAATTTATTTATTTATTTATTTATTTATTTATTTATTCATTCATTCATTCATTTATTTGTGTGTGTGTGTGTGTGTGTGTGTGTGTGTGTAAGGACATTCATGTGCCTTACTCTGTGTCCCTCTTCAGATTATTTGTATTTTATTTGCTTTATTCTGGAACATGGTTACTATATACATTCACTTACTTAAGGGCAATTCTTATAAATCCAGAGGCCATTCCTTCCTTATATTCCTTGTGATTTCTTAATGTGCTTGAGGTATTTTTAAATAATAATGCAATTTTTGGCTCTGTTTTATTAATTTAGTTGTGAATTTCTTTTTTGTTTTACTTTTTTAAAGTTTTATTTATTTATTTATTTATTTATTTATTTATTTATTTATTTATTTGAGTGGGAGAGAGAGAGGAAGAGGCATATAGAGAAAATGAGTGTGCCAGGGCCACTAGCCACTGCAAACAAACTCCAGATGCAGGCACTAGGTTGGGCATCTGGCTTATGTGGATACTGGGGAATTTAATCTAGTTCTTTTGCCTTTGCAGGCAAGTTTCTTAGCTGCTAAGGCATCCCTCCAACCCCTGTTCTACTTTTTAAAAATTCATTTCTTTAGTTGAACTCTTTTCCCACATTTCTCCCTTGTTCTCTTTATGACCACTCTCTCTTTGTTCCACTTATCACTAATGTCATGCATTCTTTTTCTAGTTTCATTATGATACCCTTCCATGATGCTCTATTCATTTAATGTTCTTTTTAAGCCATTGTTTAATATTTTTGACCCAAAATATGTGAGGCTGTTGTAGAAGAACCTACATCAATATGAGGACAGCCTGGGGCTACAGTATCTGTTCTTGATCAGCCCGGGCTAGACTGAGGCCATATCTTGTAAAATCAAAAGAAAAGAAAATAAAAAAAAAATTCTTGTATTGTTTCATGCTGTTCACTTGAGTGAAATATTTTCAGTGTTACTTCAGGTAAATATTCCAGTTAATAAACACCTGGAATATAAACGTTATCAAAGCTAACATTGCAGTTCACCTAGTAGAGATCAGTTGTAGAAATGCAGCTGTTATCCTACAGGAGTCCACCTAATATAACACACTAACACAATTTGTACATTATTTCCTAATTACAGGGAACTGTATGACCAAACCGCATTTGATCTTCAAGTTAGAGCATGGACTTTCACCATGGAGTGAAGTAGAAGGCTCAACTCAGGGGCTTCCAGGCAAGTAATGCACACTGTGTAACATAGGTCAATGAGATGAGAACTCATCAGGAATTGTCATGATAAATGGTATTACTGTGAATCAGGCACCTTTTGTGACATGAAGAAATCTCTACTGTGTTTCTGATCTTGAAGAAAGTTTTCTCATACATTCCCAAATTTAATTCCCTATATAGGTGGTCTTGGAAAATATTATATATTAAACATTGTACTAAATTCTCACTTGACTATTTCCTGTATGTTCCAGTATAAGTGTCATTAGTCATTTTCACTGTTGTGACAAAATCCTTAGAAGAAACTCCTTAAGGAAAAAATATTTATCAAGTATACAATTCTATAATGGAGGTTTTGCTTACAATGTTGACATAAAGATAGTATTTAAAACAATTATATTTACAGGTACCTGTGAGAGTTAGAAATAACTGAGAGAAGAGAGCATGAAATTCCATGATAGGGGATAAGAACACATCTGTGCAATGTGCATGAGAAGAATGTAGGTGACAAAATTATATTAGATTTGTGAAATATAGGATGTGTGAGGGATTTAAAAAAGACAATTTGGGACTTTGAAGAACGAAAATATGAATAACAGTGCAAAGAAAAGTAAGAAATAGTAATAGTCCAATCTCATGTTCTAGACTAAAATAAAATGTAAAGCCAAAAGTGCAACATAAGAGCAGACAGTACAAAGAGATTTTGTGCCAAAAGAGTGTTATCTGTAGTGTTTTTAGAAATATGTGTGTCTTACAGGTGTTAATTCTAGAGATTCATATCAGTATGGCTGCCACTCAATCTGTAACAACAGACTCACAATAGAAGAATGCAGGAATTAACCATTTAAAATTTTGAAACCTGAAAACATGGGTAATCCAGGGAGTCTGGACACATTAAATATTTATGTGTGACAGATGGACACAAGAAGAAATACTCAATCTCATAGGAATGGAGAAATACTGATCAAGTGTTGCCTTAGAGAGCTCTAGGAGAGAAGTTTTGGTAGTCTCACCGTTCTTTGTGGTCAACCATATTGCTTATTGATGTTCAAAGTATAGGGAATGTTAAGCCTATATTGATCATTTTATTGACCTTTAGACATTCATTATCATTATAGCATCACATGTTTAGTTGTAACATGACTCTGAAAATTCTGAACACAGGTCAATTTTATGGGTGGATTATTCCCCTTATCACATGTAGTTGAGTCTTTCTTGGGTACTTAAATCCCTGAATTGAGCTAAGTATCCTTCTTTCTGGTTTTTCACTGTCTGATACACATTTGAGAGGCCTTGTATTTTTCCTTTTGTGCAACAAATGTAGGAATTTGCCTGTTATATCGTATATCAATCTCAAGGGTTTCTAGTGGCTTTTTATATGAAAATACAATTTTATTTGCCTGCAGGTCTGCCATTGACTTTGCCTATTATAGGTCCATCCATAAATGCTTATAGACCACCATCAACAGTGAGCACAGAATGACTATATCAGTCTATAGATGAAACACATC
>JAEOAD010001872.1:0-19262 GCA_036365145.1 Orientallactaga sibirica
CTCCTGGGGCCTCACTCCCTCCTGGGGCCTCACACCCTCCTGGGGCCTCACTCCCTCCTGGGGCCACTCACTCCTGGGGCCTCACTCCCTCCTGGGGCCTCACCCCCTCCTGGGGCCTCACTCCCTCCCTCACTCCCTCCTGGGGCCTCACACCCTCCTGGGGCCTCACTACCTCCTGGGGCCTCACACCCTCCTGGGGCCTCACTCCCTCCTGGGGCCTGCCCTCACCCTCCTGAGGCCTCACTCCCTCCTGGGGCCTCACACCCTCCTGAGGCCTCTCCCTCCTGAGGCCTCACACCCTCCTGGCCTCTGAGGCCTCCCTCCTGGGGCCTCACTCCCTCCCTCCTGGGGCCTCACACCCTCCTGGGGCCTCACACCCTCCTGGGACCTCACTCCCTCCTGGAGCCTCACACCCTCCTGGGGCCTCACACCCTCCTGGGACCTCACTCCCTCCTGGGGCCTCACTCCCTCCTGGGGACTCACTCCCTCCTGAGGCCTCACTCCCTCCTGGGACCTCACTCCCTCCTGGGGACTCACACCTCCTGGGGCTCACACCCTCCTGGGGCCTCACACCCTCCTGGGGCCTCACACCCTCCTGGGGCCTCACTCCCTCCTGGGGCCTCACACCCTCCTGGGGGTCTCACCCTCCTGGGGCCTCACACCCTCCTGGGGCCTCACTCCCTCCTGGGGCCTCACTCCCTCCTGGGGCCTCACTCCCTCCTGGGGCCTCACACCCTCCTGGGACCCCACTCCCTCCTGTCCCTCACTCGCTCCTGGGGCCTCACTCCCTCGTGGAGCCTCACACCCTCCTGGGACCCCACTCCCTCCTGAGGCCTCACTCCTCCTGGGGCCTCACACCATCCTGGGGCCTCACACCCTCCTGGGGCCTCACACCCTCCTGGGGCCTCACTCCCTCCTGGGCCTCACCCCCTCCTGGGGCCTCACTCCCCTCCTGGGGCCTCACACCCTCCTGAGGCCTCACACCCTCCTGGGGCCTCACACCCTCCTGGGGCCTCACCTCCTCCTGGGCCTCACTCCTCCTGGGGCCTCACTCCCTCCTGGGGCCTCACTCCCTCCTGGGCCTCACACCCTCCTGGGCCTCACTCCTCCTGGGGCCTCACTCCCTCCTGGGCCTCACCCTCCTGGGGCCTCACTCCCTCCTGGGGCCTCACTCCCTCCTGGGGCCTCACACCCTCCTGGGGCCTCACTCCCTCCTGGGGCCTCACTGGGGCCCCTCCTGAGGCCTCACACCCTCCTGGGGCCTCACTCCCTCCTGGGGCCTCACCTCCTCCTGGGGGCCTCACCCTCCTGGGGCCTCACTCCCTCCTGGGGCCTCACACCCTCCTGGCCTCACTCCCCCTCACTCACTCCCTCCTGGGGGGCCTCCACTCACCTCCTGAGGCCTCACTCCCTCCACTCCCTCCTGGGGCCTCACTCCCTCCTGGGGCCTCACACCCTCCTGAGGACTCACTCCCTCCTGGGGCCTCAGCCTCCTGGGGCCTGAGCCTCTGGGGCCTCACTCCCTCCTGGGGCCTCACACCCTCCTGGGGCCTCACATCCATACTGGGGCCTCACTCCCTCCTGGGGCCTCACACCCTCCTGGGGCCTCACTCCCTCCTGGGGCCTCACCCTCCTGGGGCCTCACTCCCTCCTGGGGCCTCACACCTCCTGGGGCCTCACAGCCTCCTGGGGCCTCAGCCTCCTGGGGCCTCACACCCTCCTGGGCCCTCACCCTCCTGGGGCCTCACTCCCTCCTGAGGCCTCACCCTCCTGGGGCCTCACACCTCCTGGGCCTCACCCCTCCTGAGGCCTCACACCTCCTGGGGCCTCACACCCTCCTGGGGCCTCACTCCCTCCTGGGGCCTCACACCCCTCCTGGGGCCTCCTGGGGCCTCACACCCTCCTGGGGCCTCACACCCTCCTGAGGCCCTCCCTCCAGGCCTCCTCCTGAGGCCTCACACCCTCCTGGGGCCTCCACCCTCCTGAGGCCTCACTCCTCCTGAGGCCTCACACCCTCCTGGGGCCTCACACCTCCTGGGGCCTCACACCCTCCTGGGGCCTCACTCCCCCTCCTGGGGCCTCACCCTCCTGGGGCCTCACTCCCTCCTCCTGAGGCCTCCTCCTGAGGCCTCACTCCCTCCTGGGGCCTCACACCCCTCACTCCCTGGGGCCTCACCCTCCTGGGGCCTCACACCCTCCTGGGGCCTCACCCTCCCTGGGCCTCTCCCTCCTGAGGCCCTCCTGGGCCTCACTCCCTCCTGGGGCCTCACACCCTCCTGGGGCCTCACTCCTCCTGGGGCCTCACACCCCTCCTGGGGCCTCACTCCCTCCTGGGGCCTCTGGGGCCTCACCCCCTGGGCCTCACTCCTCCTGGGGCCTCACTCCCTCCTGAGGCCTCACTCCTCCTGGGGCCTCACTCCCTCCTGGGGCCTCACCCTCCTGGGGCCTCCACTCCCTCCTGGGGCCTCACTCCCTCCTGGGCCTCACTCCCTCCTGGGGCCTCACAGCCTCCTGGGGCCTCACACCCTCCTGGGGCCTCACACCCTCCTGCTGCCTCACACCCTCCTGGGGCCTCACACCCTCCTGAGGCCTCACACCCTCCTGCGGCCTCACTCCCTCCTGGGGGGGCCTCACTCCTCCTGAGGCCTCACTCCTCCTGGGGCCTCACTCCCTCCTGGGGCCTCACTCCCTCCTGGGGCCTCACACCCTCCTGGGGGGCCTCACACCCTCCTGGGCCTCACTCCCTCCTGGGGCCTCACTCCCCACCCTCCTCCTCCCTCCTGGGGCCTCCCTCCTGGGCCTCCTCCTGCCTGGGGCCTCACACCCCTCCTGGGGCCTCACACCCTCCTGGGGCCTCACACCCTCCTGGGCCTCACCCCCTCCTGGGGCCTCACACCCTCCTGGGGCCTCACACTCCCTCCTGGGCCTCACTCCCTCCTGGGGCCTCACTCCCTCCTGGGGCCTCACCGCCTCCTGGGGCCTCACTCCCTCCTGGGGCCTCACACCCTCCTGGGGCCTCACTCCCTCCTGGGGCCTCACACCCTCCTGGGGCCTCACTCCCTCCTGGGGCCTCACACCCTCCTGGGGCCTCACCCTCCTGGGGCCTCACTCCCTCCTGGGGCCTCACTCCCTCCTGGGGCCTCACACCTCCTGGGGCCTCACACCCTCCTGGGGCCTCACACCCTCCTGGGCCTCACTCCCTCCTGGGGCCTCACCCTCCCTCCCCTCCTGGCCCTCCTCCTGGGCCTCACTGGGGCCCTCCTGGGGCCTCACTCCTCCTCCTGGGGCCTCACACCTCCTGAGGCCTCACTCCCTCCTGGGGCCTCACTCCCAGGCCTCACACCCTCCTGGGGCCTCTCACCCTCCTGGGGCCCTCCTGGGGCCTCACTCCCTCCTGGGCCTCCTGGGGCCTCACACCCTCCTGGGGCCTCACTCCCTCCTGAGGCCTCACCTCACCTCCTGAGGCCTCACACCCTCCTGGGGCCTCACTCCCTCCCCTGGGCCTCACTCCCTCCTGGCCTCACACCCTCCTGGGCCTCACCCCTCCTGGGGCCTCACACCCTCCTGGGGCCTCACACCCTCCTGGGGCCTCACCCTCCTGGGGCCTCACACCCTCCTGGGGCCTCACTCCACACCCTCCTGGGGCCTCACTCCCCTCCTGGGGCCTCACACCCTCCTGGGGCCTCACTCCCTCTCACACCCTGGGGCCTCACCCTCCTGGGGCCTCACCCTCCTGGGGCCTCACTCCCTCCTGGGGCCTCACTCCCTCTGGGCCCCCTGGGGCCTCACTCCCTCCTGGGGCCTCACACCCTCCTGGGGCCTCACTCCCTCCTGGGGCCTCTCTCCTCCTCCTGGGGCCTCACACCCTCCTGGGGCCTCACTCCCTCCTGAGGCCTCACACACCCTCCTGGGGCCTCACACCCTCCTGAGGCCTCACTCCCTCCTGGGGCCTCACTCCTCCCTGGCCTCACCTCCCTCCTGGGGCCTCACACCCTCCTGGGCCTCACTCCCCTCCTGGGGCCTCACCCTCCTGGGGCCTCACACCCTCCTGGGGCCTCACCCTCCTGGGCCTCACTCCCTCCTGGGGCCTCACTCCCTCCTGGGGCCTCACACCCTCCTGGGCCTCACTCCCTCCCCTCCTGGGGCCTCACTCACCCTCCCTGGGCCTCACTCCCTCCTGGGGCCTCCCTCCTGGGGCCTCACTCCTCCTGGGGCCTCACACCTCCTGGGGCCTCACCCTCCTGGGGCCTCACACCCTCCTGGGGCCTCACACCCTCCTGGGGCCTCACACCCTCCTGGGGCCTCACTCCCTCCTGGGGCCTCTGGGCCCCTCCCTCCTCACCTCCTCCTGAGGCCTCACACCCTCCTGAGGCCTCACAGGCCTCACACCCTCCTGAGGCCTCACACCCTCCTGAGGCCTCACACTCCCTCCTGGGGGCCTCCTGGGGCCTCCTCCTGGGGCCTCACTCCCTCCTGGGGCCTCACACCCTCCTGGGGCCTCACACCCTCCTGGGGCCTCACTCCTCCTGGGGCCTCACTCCCTCCTGGGGCCTCACACCCTCCTGGGGCCTCACTCCCTCCTGGGGCCTCACACCCTCCTGGGGCCTCACTCCCTCCTGGGGCCTCACTCCCTCCTGGGCCTCACTCCCTCCCTGGGCCTGGCACACCCTCCTGGGGAGGCCTCACTCCCTCCTGGGGCCTCACTCCCTCCTGGGGCCTCACACCCTCCTGGGGCCCACCCTCCTGGGGCCCCCTCCTGGGGCCTCACACCCTCCTCCCTCCTGGCTCACTCCCTCCTGGGGCCTCACTCCCCTCCTGGGGCCTCACACCCTCCTGGGCCTCACTCACTCCTCCTGGGGCCTCTCTCCCCTCCTGGGGCTCACACCCTCCTGGGGCCTCACACCCTCCTGGGGCCTCTGAGGCCCTCCCTGGGGCCTCACTCCCTCCTGGGGCCTCACACCCTCCTGGGGCCTCACTCCCTCCTGGGGCCTCCACTCCTCCTGGGGCCTCACTCCTCCTGGGGCTCCTCACTCCTCCTGGGCCTCACACCCTCCTGGGGCCTCACCTCCTCCTGGGCCTCACTCCCTCCCTCACACCCCTCCTGAGGCCTCACTCCCTCCTGGGCCTCACACCTCCTGAGGCCTCACTCCCTCCTGGGGCCTCACACCCCCCTGGGGGCTTACTCCCTCCTGGGGCCTCAACCCTCCTGGGGACTCACACCCCCCTGGGCCTCAACCCTCCTGGGGCCTCACACCCTCCTGGGGCCTCACTCCCTCCTGAGGCCTCACTCCCTCCTGGGGCCTCACTCCCCTGGGCCTCACTCCCTCCTGGGGCCTCACTCCCTCCTGAGGCCTCCACCCTCCTGAGGCCTCACTCCCTCCTGGGGCCTCACCCCTCCTGGGGCCTCACTCCCCTCCTGGGGCCTCACACCCTCCTGGGGCCTCCTGGGCCTCCTCCCTCCTGGGCCCACTCCTCCTGGGCCTCACACCCTCCTGGGGCCTCACCCCTCCTGAGGCCTCACTCCCTCCCTCCTGGGCCTCACTCCCTCCTGGCCTCACTCCCTCCTGGGGCCTCACCCTCCTGGGGCCTCACCCTCCCCTCCTGAGGCCTCACACCCTCCTGGGCCTCACACTCCCTCCTGGGGCCCTCACCCTCCTGGGGCCTCACTCCCTCCTGGGCCTCACCCTCCTGGGGCCTCACAGCCTCCTCCTGGGGCCTCACTCCCTCCTGGGGCCTCACACCCTCCTGGGGCCTCACTCCCTCCTGGGGCCTCACACCTCCTCCTCCCTCCTGGGCCTCTCCTCCACTCCTCCTGGGGCCTCACACCTCCTGGGGCCTCACACCCTCCTGGGCCTCACTCCCTCCTGAGGCCCACACCCTCCTGGGCCTCACTCCCTCCTGGGGCCTCACTCCCTCCTGAGGCCTCACTCCCATCCTGATGCCTCACTCCCTCCTGGGCCTCACACCCTCCTGGGGCCTCATTCCCTCCTGGGGCCTCACACCCTCCTGGGGCCTCACTCCCTCCTGGGGCCTCACAACCTCCTGAGGCCTCACTCTCCTCCCTCCTGAGGCCTCACTCCCTCCTGGGGCCTCACACCCTCCTGGGCCTCACACCTCCTGGGCCTCCCTCCTCCTGGGCCTCACTCCCTCCTGGGGCCTCACCCTCCTGGGGCCTCACAGGCCTCCTGGGGCCTCACTCCCTCCTGGGGCCTCACACCCTCCTGAGGCCTCACTCCCTCCCTGGGGCCTCTCCCCTCCTGTGGCCTCACTCCCTCCTGGGGCCTCACACCCTCCTGGGGCCTCACTCCCTCCTGGGGCCACACCCTCCTCCTGGGCCTCACACCCTCCTGGGGCCTCACCTCCCCTCCTGGGGCCTCACACCCTCCTGGGGCCTCACCCTCCCCTCCTGGGGCCTCTCCCACCCTCCTGGGGCCTCACACCTCCTGGGGCCTCACTCCCTCCTGGGGCCTCACACCCTCCTGGGGCCTCACTCCCTCCTGGGCCTCCCTCCTGGGGCCTCACACCCTCCTGAGGCCTCACCCTCCCTCCTGGGGCCTCACAGCCTCCTGGGGCCTCACTCCTCCTGGGGCCTCACTCCTCCTGGGGCCTCTCCCTCCTGAGGCTCTCACTCCCTCCTGAGGCCTCACACCCTCCTGGGCCTCACACCCTCCTGGGGCCTCACTCCCTCCTGGGCCTCACAACCTCCTGGGCCTCACACCCTCCTCCTGGGCCTCACTCCCTCCTGGGCCTCACTCCCTCCTGGGGCCTCACTCCTCCTGGGGCCTCACCCCTCCTGGGGCCTCACTCCCTCCTGGGCCTCACACCCTCCCTGCCTCTCACCCTCCTGGGGCCTCACCCTCCTGAGGCCTCACTCCCTCCTGGGGCCTCACACCCTCCTGGGGCCTCACACCCTCCTGGGGCCTCACTCCCTCCCTGGGCCTCACTCCCTCCTGGGGCCTCTCCTGGGGCCCCTCCTGGGGCTCCCTCACTCCCTCCTGGGGCCTCACTCCCTCCTCCTGGGGCCTCACACCCTCCTGGGCCTCACTCCCTCCTGGGCCTCACTCCCTCCTGGGCCTCTCACCCTCCTGGGCCTCCTCCTCCTCCTCCTGGGGCCTCACTCCCTCCTGGGGCCTCACTCCTCCTGGGCCTCACTCCCTCCTGGGGCCTCACTCCCTCCTGGGCCTCACACCCTCCTGGGGCCTCACTCCCTCCCTCATTTCCTCCTGGGGCCTCACTCCCTCCTGGGGCATCACTCCCTCCTGGGGCCTCACACCCTCCTGGGGCCTCACAGCCTCCTGGGGCCTCACAGCCTCCTGGGCCTCCCCTCCTGGGGCCTCCTGGGTCCCACACACCCTGGGGCCTCACAGCCTCCTGGGGCCTCACAGCCTCCTGGGGCCTCACACCCTCCTGGGGCCTCACAGCCTCCTGGGGCCTCACACCCTCCTGAGGCCTCACTCCCTCCTGCCACCTCACACCCTCCTGAGGCCTCACACCCTCCTGGGGCCTCACTCCCTCCTGAGGCCTCACTCCCTCCTGGGGCCTCACACCCTCCTGAGGCCTCACACCCTCCTGAGGCCTCACTCCCTCCTGGGACCTCACAACCTCCTGGGGCCTCACACCATCCTGAGGCCTCACTCCCTCCTGGGGCCTCACTCCGTCCTGGGGCCTCACACCCTCCTGGGGCCTCACTCCCTCCTGGGGCCTCCCTCCCCTCCTCACACCTCCTGAGGCCTCACCCTCCTGAGGCCTCACTCCCCCCTGGGCCTCACTCCCTCCTGGGCCTCACACCCTCCTGGGCTCACTCCCTCCTGGGGCCTCACACCCTCCTGGGGCCTCACTCCCTCCTGGGGCCTCACTCCCTCCTGGGGCCTCACTCCCTCCTGAGGCCTCACTCCCTCCTGAGGCCTCACCCTCCTGAGGCCTCACTCCCTCCTGGGCCTCACACCCTCCTGAGGCCTCACTCCCTCCTGGGGCCTCACTCCCTCCTGAGGCCTCCTCCCTCCTCCTGGGGCCTCACCCAGTCCTGAGGCCTCCTGAGGCCCCTCCTGGGCCTCACTCCCTCCTGGGGCCTCACACCCTCCTGAGGCCTCACTCCCTCCTGGGCCTCTCACTCCCTCCTGAGGCCTCCTAGCCTCCTGGGCCTCACTCCTCCTGGGCCTCACTCCATCCTGGGCCTCACTCCATCCTGCGGCCTCACTCCATCTTGGGGCCTCACACCCACCTGAGGCCTCACTCCCTCCTGAGGCCTCAACACCCTCCTGGCTCCTCACACCCTCCTGGGGCCTCACTCCCTCCTGGGGCCTCACACCCTCCTGGCCTCACTCCTCCTCCCTCCTGGGCTCACTCCCCTCCTGAGGCCTCACTCCCTCCTGGGCATCACACCCTCCTGAGGCCTCACACCCTCCTGGCCTCACACCCTCCTGAGGCCTCACAGCCTCCTGAGGCCTCACTCCCTCCTGGGGCCTCACACCCTCCTGAGGCCTCACTCCCTCCTGACGCCTCACCTCCTCCTCCTGGGGCCTCTCCCCCCTCCTGGCCTCACTCCTCCTGGGCCTCACTCCCTCCTGGGGCCTCACTCCCTCCTGGGGCCTCACACCCTCCTGGGGCCTCACTCCCTCCTGGGGCCTCACACCCTCCTGAGGCCTCACACCCTCCTGGGGCCTCACTCCCTCCTGGGGCCTCACACCCTCCTGAGGCCTCTCCTCCCCCTCTTGGGCCTCACTCCCTCCTGAGGCCTCACTCCCTCCTGGGCCTCACACCCTCCTGGGGCCTCACTCCCTCCTGGGCCTCCCTCCACCCTCCTGGGGCCTCACACCCTCCTGGGGGCCTCACTCCCCTCTCCCTCCTGGGCCTCTCCCTCCTGGGGCCTCACTCCCTCCTGGGGCCTCACTCCCTCCTGGGGCTCACTCCCCTGGGCCTCACTCCCTCCTGGGCCTCACACCCTCCTGGGCCTCACCCCTCCCCACCCTCCTGGGGCCTCACACCCTCCTGGGGCCTCACTCCCTCCTGAGGCCTCACTCCCCTCCTCACACCTCCTGCCTCACTCCCCTCCTGAGGCCTCACACACCCTCCTGGGGCCTCTGGGGCTCCTCCTGGGGCCTCACTCCCTCCTGGGAGGCCTCACTCCCTCCTGGGGCCTCACTCCCTCCTGGGGCCTCACCCTCCTGCAGCCTCACTCCCTTCTGGGGCCTCACTCCCTCCTGGGGCCTCACACCCTCCTGGGGGCCTCACTCCCTCCTGGGGCCTCACTCCCTCCTGGGGCCTCACTCCCTCCTGGGGCCTCACTCCCTCCTGGGCCTCACACCCTCCTGAGGCCTCACTCCCTCCTGGGGCCTCACCCTCCTGGCCTCACTCCTCCTGGGGCCCCTCCTGCTGCCTCACACCCGCCTGAGGCCTCACAGCCTCCTGGGGCCTCACTCCCTCCTGGGGCCTCACTCCCTCCTGGGGCCTCACACTCCTGGGGCCTCACTCCCTCCTGGGGCCTCACTCCCTCCTGAGGCCTCACTCCCTCCTGGGCCTCTCCCTCCTGAGGCCTCACCCCCTCCTGGGCCTCCTCACCTCCCTCCTGGGGCCTCACACCCTCCTGGGGCCTCACTCCCTCCTGGGGCCTCACTCACTCCTGGGGCCTGGGGCCTCCTGGGGCCTCACACCCTCCTGGGGCCTCACTCCTCCTCCTGGGCCTCACACCCTCCTGGGGCCTCACTCCCTCCTGGGGGGGCCTCACTCCTCCTGGGGCCTCACTCCCTCCTCACTCCCCTTGGGGCCTCCTCCTCCTGGGCCTCACTCCCTCCTGCTGCCTCACTCCTCCTGGGGCCTCACAGCCTCCTGGGGCCTCACACACCCTCCTGAGGCCTCACTCCCTCCCTCCCCTCCTCCTCACCCTCCTGAGGCCTCACTCCCTCCTGGGCCTCACTCCCTCCTGGGGCCTCACTCCCCTCCTGAGGCCTCACTCCCTCCTGGGGCCTCACTCCCTCTGGGGCCTCACTCCAGGCCTCCTCCTGAGGCCTCACACCCTCCCTGGGCCTCCTGAGGCCTCACTCCTCCTGGGCCTCACCCTCCTGGGGCCCTCCTGGGGCCTCACACCCTCCTGGGGCCTCACTCCCTCCTGGGCCTCACACCCTCCTGTGGCCTAACTTCCTCCTGGGGCCTCACTCCCTGCTGGGGCCTCCTCCCTCCTGGGGCCTCACTCCCTCCTGGGGCCTCACACCCTCCTGGGCCTCCTCCCTCCTCCTCCTCCTGGGCCTCCAGGCCTCACTCCCTCCTGGGCCTCACTCCCTCCTGCTGGCCTCACTCCCTCCTGAGGCCTCACCCCCTCCTGGGGGGCCTCACTCCTCCTGGGCCTCCTGGGGCCTCACCCTCCTGGGGCCTCACTCCTCCTGAGGCCCCACCCTCCTGGGCGCCTCACTCCCTCCTGGGCCTCACACCCTCCTGGGGCCTCACTCCCTCCTGGGCCTCACTCCCTCCTGGGGCCTCACACCCTCCTGGGGCCTCACTCCTGAGGCCACCCTCCTGGGGCCTCCTCCCTCCTGGGGCCTCACTCCTCCTGGGGCCTCACACCCTCCTGGGGCCTCACTCCCTCCCTGGGGCCTCACACCCTCCTGGGCCTCACTCCTCCCTGGGCCTCACTCCCTCCTGAGGCCTCACTCCCTCCTGGGCCTCTCACCTCCCTGGGGCCTCTCACCTCCTGGGGCCTCTGGGCCTCCTCCCTGGCCTCACTCCCTCCCTCACTCCCTCCTGGGGCCTCACTCCCTCCTGGGGCCTCACTCCCTCCTGGGGCCTCCCCTCCTGGGGCCTCACACCCTCCTGGGGCCTCACACCCTCCTGGGGCCTCACAGCCTCCTGGGGCCTCACAGCCTCCTGGGGCCTCACAGCCTCCTGGGTCCTCACACCCTCCTGGGGCCTCTCACCCTCCTGAGGCCTCACTCCCTCCTGGGGCCTCACTCCCTCCTGAGGACTCACTCCCTCCTGAGGCCTCACTCCCTCCTGGGGCCTCACACCCTCCTGCGGCCTCACTCCCTCCTGAGGCCTCACTCCCTCCCTCCTGGGGCCTCACACCCTCCTGCGGCTTCACTCCCTCCTGGGGCCTCACTCCCCCCTGGGGCCTCACTCACTCCTGAGGCCTCACACCCTCCTGAGGCCTCACTCCCTCCTGGGGCCTCACACCCACCTGAGGCCTCATGCCCTCCTGAGGTCTCATAGCCTCCTGGGGCCTCACTCCATCCTTGGGCCTCAGTCCATTCTGATGCCACACTCCATCCTCGGGCCTCACACCCTCCTGTGGCCTCACTCCCTCCTGGGGCCTCACTCCCTCCTGGGGCCTCACTCCCTCCTGGGCCTCTCCCCTGGGGCCTCTCTCCCCTCCTGAGGCCTCACTCCCTCCTGGGGCCTCACTCCCTGGGGCCCTGGGGCCTCACTCCCCTCCTGGGCCTCACTCCCTCCTGGGGCCTCACTCCTCCTGGGGCCTCACACCCTCCTGGGGCCTGGGGCCTCACAGCCTCCTGGGGCCTCACAGCCTCCTGAGCCCTCACACCTCCTGAGGCCCTGGGGCCTCACACCTCCTGAGGCCTCCAGGCCTCCCTCCTCCTGGGGCCTCACTCCCCTCCTGGGGCCTCACTCCCTCCTGAGGCCTCACTCCCTCCTGGGGCCTCACACCCTCCTGGGGCCTCACTCCCTCCTGAGGCCTCACCCTCCTGGGCCTCACTCCCTCCTGGGGCCTCACTCCCTCCTGGGGCCTCACTCTCCTCCTGGGCCTCCTCACACCCTCCTGGGCCTCACTCCCTCCTGAGGCCTCCTCCTCCCTCCTGGGGCCTCACTCCCTCCTGGGGCCTCACACCTCCTGGGGCCTCACTCCCTCCTGGGCCTCACACCCTCCTGAGGCCTCACTCCCTCCTGGGGCCTCACCCCTCCTGAGGCCTCCTCCCTCCTGGGGCCTCACACCCTCCTGGGCCTCACCCTCCTGAGGCCTCACTCCCTCCTGCTGGGCCTCACCTCCTGGGGCCTTCAGGCCTCACTCCCTCCTGGGGCCTCACACCCTCCTGGGCCTCCTCACTCCCTCCTGGGGCCTCTACACCCTCCTGGGGCCTCCTCCCTCCTGCTGCCTCACACCCTCCTGGGGCCTCACTCCCCTCCTGTTGCCTCACTCTCCCTGGGGCCTCACTCCCTCCCTCCTGGGCCTCACTCCCTCCTGGGGCCCTCAGGCCTCACCCTCCTGGGGCCTCACACCCTCCTGGGGCCTCACTCCCTCCTGGGGCCTCACCCTCCTGAGGCCTCACCTCCCTCCTGGGGCCTCACTCCCTCCTGGGCCTCACTCCCTCCTGGGGCCTCACACCCTCCTGGGGCCTCACTCCCTCCTGGGGCCTCACTCCCTCCTGGGGCCTCACTCCCTCCTGGGGCCTCTCCACCCTGGGGCCCTGGGGCCTCACTCCCTCCTGGGGCCTCAGGCCTCCCCTCCTGAGGCCTCTCACCCTCCTGGGGCCTCACACCCTCCTGGGGCCTCACAGCCTCCTGGGGCCTCACAGCCTCCTGGGGCCTCACACCCTCCTGGGGGTCCTCCCCTCCTGGGGCCTCAGGCCTCCCTCCTGGGGCCTCACACCCCCTCCTGAGGCCTCCTCCCTCCTCCTGGGCCTCACACCTCCTGGAGGCCTCACTCCCTCCTGGGGCCTCACACCCTCCTGGGGCACTCCTCCTGAGGCCTCCTCCCTGGGGCCTCACACCCTCCTGAGGCCTCACTCCTCCTCCTGGCCTCTCCTGAGGCCCACCTGAGGCCTCACTCCCTCCTGAGGCCTCACAGCCTCCTGAGGCCTCACTCCCTCCTGGGCCTCACTCCCTCCTGGGCCTCACTCCCTCCTGGGGCCTCACTCCTCCTGGGGCCTCACACCCTCCTGAGGCCTCACTCCCTCCTGAGGCCTCCTCACTCCCTCCTGAGGCCTCACACCCTCCTGGGGCCTCATTCCATCCTGGGGCCTCACACCCTCCTGGGGCCTCACACCCTCCTGGGGCCTCACACTCCCTCCTGAGGCCTCACTCCCTCCTGGGGCCTCTCCTCCCTCCTGGGGCCTCACCCTCCTGGGGCCTCACTCCCTCCTGGGGCCTCACACCCTCCTGGGCCTCACTCCATCCTGGGCCTCACACCCTCCAGATGCCTCATTCCCTACTGGGCCTCACTCCCTCCTGAGGCCTCACTCCCTCCTGGGCCTCACACCCTCCTGAGGCCTCACCCCTCCTGGGATCTCACTCCCTCCTGGGCCTCACACCCTCCTGAGGCCTCACTCCTCCTGCTGGCCTCACTCCCTCCTCCCTGGGCCTCACTCCCTCCTGAGGCCTCTCACCCTCCTGAGGCCCTGGGGCCTGAGGCCACTCCCTCCCTGAGGCCTCCTGAGGCCTCCTCCTCCCTGAGGCCTCACCCTCCTGGGGCCTCACTCCCTCCTGGGGCCTCACTCCATCCTGAGGCCTCACTCCATCTTGGGGCCTCACACCCACCTGAGGCCTCACTCCCTCCTGGGGCCTCACACCCTCCTGGGACCTCACACCCTCCTGGGGCCTCACTCCCTCCTGTGGCCTCACTCCCTCCTGGGGCCTCACTCCCTCCTGGGGCCTCACACCTCCTGGGGCCTCACTCCCTCCTAAGGGCCTCACACCCTCCTGGGGCCCTCACTCCCTCCTGGGGCCTCCACCCTCCTGAGGCCTCACACCCTCCTGAGGCCTCACTCCCTCCTGGGGCCTCACTCCCTCCTCTCCTCCTGGGCCTCTCCCTCCTGAGGCCTCACTCCCTCCTGGGGCCTCACTCCCTCCCCTCCTCCTGGGGCCTCACTCCTTCCTGGGGCCTCACACCCTCCTGGGGCCTCACACCCTCCTGAGGCCTCACTCCCTCCTGGGGCCTCACACCCTCCTGGGACCTCACACCCTCCTGGGGCCTCACTGTCTCCTGTGGCCTCACTCCCTCCTGGGGCCTCACTCTGTCCTGGGGCCTCACACCCTCCTGTGGCCTCACTCCCTCCTGGGGCCTCACACCCTCCTGGGGCCTCACACCCTCCTGGGGCCTCACACCCTCCTGGGGCCTCACTCCCTCCTGAGGCCTCACACCCTCCTGAGGGCCCCTCCTGGGGCCTCACCCTCCTGGGGGGCCTCACTCCCTCCCCTGGGGCCTCACTCCCTCCTGAGGCCTCACTCCCCCCTGGGGCCTCCTGGGGCCTCTGCTCCTCCTCCTGGGGCCTCACTCCCTCCTGGGGCCTCACTCCCTCCTGGGGCCTCACACCCTCCCTGGCCTCACTCCCCTCACTCCCTCCTGGGGCCTCACACCCTCCTGAGGCCTCACTCCCTCCTGGGGCCTCACTCCCTCCTGGGGCCTCACACCCTCCTGGGGCCTCATTCCATCCTGGGGCCTCACAGCCTCCTGGGGCCTCACTCCCTCCTGGGGCCTCACTCCCTCCTGGGGCCTCACTCCCTCCTGGGGCCTCACTCCCTCCTGGGGCCTCACTCCCACCCTGGGGCCTCACACCCTCCTGATGCCTCATTCCCTCCTGGGCCTCACTCCCTCCTGAGGCCTCACTCCCCCTGGGCCTGGGACCCTCCTCACTCCCTCCTGGGGCCTCACACCTCCTGGGGCCTCACACCCTCTCCTGGGCCTCACTCCCTCCTGGGGCCTCACTCCTCCTGGGGCCTCACTCCCTCCTGGGCCTCTCACCCTCCTGGGGCCTCACACCCTCCTGAGGCCTCCTCACACCCCTCCCTCCTGGGCCTCACACTCTCCTGAGGCCTCACTCCTCCTGCTGCCTCACTCCCTCCTGGGGCCTCACTCTCCCTCCTGGGGCCTCACTCCCTGGGGCCCTGGGCCTCACACACCTCCTGAGGCCTCACTCCCTCCTGAGGCCTCACAGCCTCCTGGGGCCTCCTCACTGGGGCCCACTCCTGGGGCCTCACTCCCCTGGGGCCTCAGGCCTCTGGGGCCTCACTCCTCCTGGGGCCTCACACCTCAGGCCCCTGGGGGCCTGGGGCACTCCTCCTGGGGCCTCACACCCTCCTGGGGCCTCACTCCCTCCTGGGGCCTCACTCCCTCATGGTGCCTCACACCCTCCTTAGGCCTCACACCCTTCTGTGCCTCACACACTTCTGGGGCCTCACTCCCTCCTGGGGCCTCACACCCTTCTGTGGCCTCACTCCCTCCTGGGTCCTCCCTCCCTCCTGGGGCCTCACACCCTCCTGGGGCCTCACTCCCTCCTGGGGCCTCACTCCTTCCTGTGGCCTCACTCCCTCCTGGGGCCTCACTCCCTCCTGGGGCCTCACTCCCTCCTGGGGCCTCACACCCTCCTGGGGCCCCTGGGGCCCTCCTGGGGCCTCACTCCCTCCTGGGGCCTCACACCCTCCTGGGGCCTCACACCCTCCTGGGCCTCTCCCTCCTGGGCCTCCACCCTCCTGGGGCCTCACTCCCTCCTGGGCCTCACACCCCTCCTGGGCCTCACTCCCTCCCCTCCTGGGGCCTCACTCCCACCTGGGGCCTCACTCCTCCTGGGGCCTCACTCCCTCCTGGGGCCTCACACCCTCCTGGGGCCTCACTCCCTCCTGGGCCTCACTC
Organism: Orientallactaga sibirica; assembly: GCA_036365145.1. Lineage (NCBI taxonomy): Eukaryota > Metazoa > Chordata > Mammalia > Rodentia > Dipodidae > Orientallactaga > Orientallactaga sibirica. The sequence goes on from JAEOAD010001872.1 coordinate 15,572, forward strand.
CCTCCTGGGGCCTCACTCCCTCCTGGGGCCTCACTCCCTCCTGGGGCCTCACTCCCTCCTGGGGCCTCACTCCCTCCTGGGGCCTCCCTCCTGGGGCCCCTCCTCCTGGCCTCTCACTCCCTCCTGGGGCCTCACACCCTCTTTTGGCCTCACTCCCTCCTGGGGCCTCACTCCCTCCTGGGGCCTCACTCCCTCCTGGGGCCTCACACCCTCCTGGGGCCTCACTCCCTCCTGGGGCCTCACTCCCTCCTGGGCTCACTCCCCCTCCTGGGGCCTCTCACACCCTCCTGGGGCCTCACTCCCTCCTGGGGCCTCACACCTCCCTCACTCCCTCACTCCACTCCCTCCTGGGGCCTCACTCCCTCCTGAGGCCTCACTCCCTCCTGGGGCCTCACACCCTCCTGAGGCCTCACACCCTCCTGGGGCCTCACTCCTCCTGAGGCCTCTGGGGCCTCACCCTCCTGGGGCCTCACACCCTCCTGGGCCTCACACCCTCCTCCTGGGCCTCACACCTCCTGGGGCCTCACTCCCTCCTGGGGCCTCACTCCCTCCTGGGGCCTCACTCCCTCCTGAGGCCTCACTCCCTCCTTGGGCCTCACTCCCTCCTGCCAGCCTCACACCCTCCTGAGGCCTCACTCCCTCCTGAGGCCTCACACCCTCCTGAGGCCTCACTCCCTCCTGGGGCCTCACACCCTCCTGGGGCCTCACTCCCTCCTGGGGCCTCACTCCTCCTGGGGCCTCACACCCTCCTGAGGCCTCATTCCCTACTAGGGCCTCACTCCCTCCTGAGGCATCGCACCCTCCTGGGGCCTCCTGGGGCCTCCTCTCCTGGGGCCTCCTGGGGCCTCACTCACCTCTCTGGGCCTCCTCACTCCTCCTGGGGCCTCACTCCGTCCTGGGGCATCACTCTATCCTGGGGCCTCACCCTCATGGTGCCTCACACCCTCCTGAGGCCTCACACCCTTCTGCGCCTCACACACTTCTGGGGCCTCACTCCCTCCTGGGGCCTCACACCCTCCTGGGGCCTCACTCCCTCCTGGGTCCTCACTCCCTCCTGGGGCCTCACACCCTCCTGTGGCCTCACTCCCTCCTGGGGCCTCACTCCCTCCTGTGGCCTCACTCCCTCCTGGGGCCTCACTCCCTCCTGGGGCCTCACTCCCTCCTGGGGCCTCACACCCTCCTGGGGCCTCACACCCTCCTGGGGCCTCAACCCTCCTGAGGCCTCACACCCTCCTGGGGCGTCACAGCCTCCTGGGGCCTCACTTCCTTCCTGGGGCCTCACTCCCTCCTGGGGCGTCACACCCTCCTGAGGCCTCACTCCCTCCTGGGGCCTCACTCCCTCCTGGGGCCTCACACCCTCCTGGGGCCTCACTCCCTCCTGAGGCCTCACACCCTCCTGGGGCCTCACTCCCTCCTGGGGCCTCACACCCTCCTGGGGCCTCACTCCCTCCTGGGGCCTCACTCCCTCCTGGGGCCTCACTCCCTCCTGCGGCCTCACCCTCCTGGGCCTCACTCCCTCCTGGGGCCTCACCCCCCTGGGGCCTCACTCCTCCTGGGGCCTCACTCCCTCCTGGGGCCTCACACCCTCCTGGGGCCTCACTCCCTCCTGGGCCTCACTCCCTCCTCCTGGGCCTCACCCTCCTGGGGCCTCTCCCTCCCTCCTGGGGCCTCACACCCTCCTGGGGCCCTCACTCCCTCCTGGGGCCACACCTCCTGGGCCTCACTCCCTCCTGGGGCCTCACAGCCTCCTGGGGCCTCACACCCTCCTGAGGCCTCACTCCCTCCTGAGGCCTCACACCCTCCTGAGGCCTCACTCCCTCCTGGGGCCTCACCCTCCTGAGGCCTCACTCCCTCCTGAGGCCTCACACCTCCTGGGGCCTCACTCTCTCCTGGGGCCTCACTCCCTCCTGGGGCCTCACTCCCTCCTGGGGCCTCACACCCTCCTGAGGCCTCACTCCCTCCTGGGGCCTCACACCCTCCTGAGGCCTCACTCCCTCCTGAGGCCTCACTCCCTCCTGGGGCCTCACACACCCTCCTGGGGCCTCACTCCCTCCTGGGGCCTCACTCCCTCCTGGGCCTCACTCCCTCCTGGGGCCTCACTCCCTCCTGGGGCCTCACTCCCTCCTGGGGCCTCACACCTCCTGGGGCCTCACTCCCTCCTGGGGCCTCACACCCTCCTGGGGCCTCACACCCTCCTGGGGCCTCACCTCCTCCTCCTGGCCTCACTCCCTCCTGGGGCCTCACACCTCCTGAGGCCTCACTCCCTCCTGAGGCCTGACTCCCTCCTGGGGCCTCACTCCTCCTGGGCCTCCTGGGGCTCTCCTCCTCCTGAGGCCTCACTCCCTCCTGGGGCCTCATACCCTCCTGGGGCCTCACACCCACCTGGGGCCTCACTCCCTCCTGGGGCCTCACACCCTCCTGGGGCCTCACACCCTCCTGGGGCCTCACTCCCTCCTGGGGCCTCACACCCTCCTGGGGCCTCACTCCCTCCTGGGGCCTCACACCCTCCTGGGGCCTCACTCCCTCCTGGGGCCTCACTCCCTCCTGAGGCCTCACACCCTCCTGGGGCCTCACACCCTCCTGGGGCCTCACTCCCTCCTGAGGCCTCACACCCTCCTGGGGCCTCACTCCCTCCTGGGGCCTCACTCCCTCCTGGGGCCTCACACCCTCCTGAGGCCTCACTCCCTCCTGGGGCCTCACTCCCTCCTGGGGCCTCACTCCCTCCTGGGGCCTCACTCCCTCCTGGGGCCTCACTCCCTCCTGAGGCCTCACACCCTCCTGGGGCCTCACACCCTCCTGAGGCCTCACCTCCTGGGGCCACACTCCCTCCATGGGCCTCACTCCCTCCTGAGGCCTCACTCCCTCCTGGGGCCTCACTCCCTCCTGGGGCCTCACTCCCTCCTGAGGCCTCACTCCCCTCCTGGGGCCTCACTCCCTCTGGGGCCTCACTCCCTCCTGGGCCTCACTCCTCCTGGGGCCTCACTCCCTCCTGGGGCCTCACACCCTCCTGGGGCCTCATTCCCTCCTGGGGCCTCACTCCCTCCTGAGGCCTCACTCCCTCCTGGGGCCTCACTCCCTCCTGGGGCCTCACACCCTCCTGAGGCCTCACTCCCTCCTGGGGCCTCACTCCCTCCTGGGGCCTCAGGCCTCACCCTCCTGAGCCTCTCACCCTCCTGGGCCTCACACCTCCTGAGGCCTCACTCCCTCCTGAGGCCTCACACACCTCCTGAGGCCTCACTCCCTCCTGGGGCCTCACTCCCTCCTGGGGCCTCCTGGGGCCTCACTCCCTCCTGGGGCCTCCTCCCTCCTGGCCTCACTCCCTCCTGAGGCCTCACTCCTCCTGAGGCCTCACACCCTCCTGGGGCCTCACTCCCTCCTGGGGCCTCACTCCATCCTGGGGCCTCACTCCATCCTGGGGCCTCACACCCTCCTGAGGCCTCCTGAGGCCTCACCCTCCTGGGGCCTCACACCCTCCTGGGGCCTCACTCCCTCCTGGGGCCTCCTGGGGGGCCTCACCCTCCTGGGGCCTCACACCCTCTGGGGCCTCACTCCTCCTGGGGCCTCACTCCCTCCTGGGGCCTCACTCCCTCCTGGGGCCTCACTCCCTCCTGGGGCCTCACTCCCTCCTGGGGCCTCACACCCTCCTGGGGCCTCACACCCTCCTGTGGCCTCACTCCCTCCTGGGGCCTCA